>BMAO01038915.1:0-23114 GCA_019973975.1 Trichonephila clavata | reverse complement strand
TAAGCCCCCCCCCCCGCATAAGGACGCTAACGTTGTACTATATTAGATTTTTATCTTTATCTTTATTAAAAAAAAGATGTATTAAAATGTTTCTCAAAATTGTGGTTGTGTTCTTTTAGTAAAATTATGCAAGCGTTGAATGTTTTAATTATTTAATTTTTTCAAGTTACAGTTTTGATTAATATAAAAGTTTTTAGTTTATGATTTAAAAAAAGAAGAAATCGAAGAATCTTCTTAGATTATTTTATAAAATCCTTTTTTCTCAACTTAAAAAAAAAAAAAAAAAGGAAAGAAAGTAACGCCTTAGTTTATTTTAGGAAATTCCTCTTTATTTATAAAAATAAACACAGAGGAGTTGTAAGTAAATTTAAGCTCAGTTTGTGCTGCAGTTATCTTAAGACAAGTAAAAAACATTACAACACTTTAATTTTCCTTATTAATTGATTCATACTCTTTCAAATTTGAATGAATGGTTCTGTCATTCATGAAAAACGTTTGACCGAAAACACTGTATTTAATATTTGACTAAATTAGCGCCTTAATTTGTTTCTCCGGAAAAAATCCTTTAATTATAAAATAAGCATAGCGGAGTTTATATCTGTGAATTGAAATTCAGTATATAAGGAATTATCTTAAGACATGAAAAAAAAAACGTTGAATGTAACACTAATTTTCTTTATTCATTGATTCATACTCTTTCAAATTTGAATGAATTGTCCTGTCTTTCATGAAAAAAGTTTACTGAAACACTGTATTTAATGTTTGATTAAAGTAACGCTTTAATTTGTTTCCCGAAATTCTTTAATTATTAAATAAACGTAGCTAAGTTATATTTATGAATTTAAATTCAGAATTTATGAATATCTTAAGACACCAAAAACCGCTGAATGTAGCATCAATTTTCTCCAATTCATTGATCCGTTGTTCATTGATTCGTTCATTAATTCAACGTTGAAAATTTCAATGAATTGTTTTGTCATTCATAAAAAACGTGTAACAGTTAACAATGTATGTCTCCGTCATGATAAACGTGTAACCAAAACAATGTATTTAATATTTGGTTTTCTTATGAAAGAAAAGCAACAATTTTCAAAACTATCTAAAAACGGAAATTTTTTACACTGTAGGGCTGAGGAATTTGTAATTTTCTAAAAAAAAAAAAGTTACAACTATCGATATACTTGATCGTACATAATTAGATCTAGTTCAGTGTGATGGATTTTTACTAGACAAAAACCTTCTTGCCATAGTTAAAAAATGGTTGTCGATCATAAAAAATCAATCAGAAAATGTGGAAATAGTATTCTCTTTTTTACCCCTTTCTGCCATCTTTTATTTTTTGTAGTTGCCCAGCGACTTGTGTGTTTTTGACACATTACTGAATGAACGGTGACGTGTTTCTTAAACGAGGAGCAACAAGCATTTAGCTACTGACAGCCAGTAAAATAGTCTTTTTGACAGTTTATTTATAATACTCGAATCTTTTCCCGAAAGGTTTGGTTCTGGAAAATGCTTTTGAAAAAGTATATCTTCATTTGAAATTTAAGAAGTTGATATAAACTTATTTTTCTTCATCGTCTCATGGGTGTTAATTTTGCCTTGAGGGCTGAAAATATAAACATAATTCAAATGAATATAATTTTTTGTAATTAATATAAATAATTCGAATCTTTACACATTATTTATAAAAGAAATAGGTTTCAAAAAGTACAAAATGTTTAAAATATAATCATAATTTTAAAAATCATAAGAATATGAAAATAAGCATTTCTGTAATAATAATAAGTCATTTTTACGTTGCGCTTGCTATTTTCGGAAATAGTTGCTTTGATAAATAAAACTTTATAGAATTATAAAATGTATCATACTCTTTAAACCCTACCAAATTTTAGAAATATATATCTTTTGTATTTCTAAATATTTGTAAATATTTTGAAATTTTAAGAAAAATTTTAAAATGAAAAATGTTATTTTTAAAAAAATATATAATTTATTGGCCTTATTATTTAAAAATAGCTACAGTGTAATAAGGATACACATTCTTTATAAATCAACTTAATGCTCTTAATTAAAGCTGCTAATTTAGAAAATATGCGCAACGTAAAAATTAATATTTCTTTCAGAAATATTTCTTATTTTCACATGCTTATAATTTTTAAATTATGATTATATTTTAAACTTTTTACACTTTTTTGAAGCCTTATTTCTTTATAAATAATGTGTAAAATATTCTAATTATATAATTTTAATTTCAATGATTTTTATCTATTTGAAAATTGTTTATATTTTCAGTCCTCGAAATAAAGTTAACACCCCTGAGACCTCTTAAATTGAAAAATTAAAATGATCAAAATGAAGAGGTCCCGGGTACATATATTTTGCATTAATTCGTATTTAACTTTATGTTCATTACTGCATTATTTTATTAATTATTAATTAAATTTTGTATGTTTCCCTTAACCTTTCAACGCAGGATAGCAGAAATTCATAAAATCAATAGACAGATGCGGAAAGCATGAAATGGCATTTCTTAACCTCTGAGTTTTGAGTTAATTTAACAGCTTGATATTTTGATATTTGTTTTAATAACAGAATTTTTGAATTATTCTTTTAAAAAGTAAAAAATAAGCAACTCAAATATTGCCGAATGTTTTGTCAGCGTATTATAAATACCAGATTTAGTTTAGGCTCACATAATAAATGCATCGTTTCGTACATACTACGTATTATACTCAAATTAAGCAGAAGTATGGAGGGATTTTTTGAGAATATAAATATACTTCTATTTTTAGTTAGTTTTCAATGATATTTATTATTATTTTTTCAATCTAGACTGGCTTAGTGCATTTAATTCAGGTTGTTTTTACTATCAAAAATGGAATATTCTATTTCATTGGATTAAAACAGAATTTTCTTTTTTTTTTTTTTAATTTCTTGTTATTTCCAAAATTGGCATCTCATTGCATAGCATTTTAGTATTTGCAATATATGTTATCAAACATATTTCAGTAATTTCTATTGCATTGGTCAAGAAAAAACTTTTTCTTACAAAATTTAATAAATTTAAGTAACTATATCTTTGGGAATTTATAAAATATTCATAAAAAAGTGAAGTTAGTTCTCATGTCTGAGTGAGTGAATATTAACGTCGCACTGTTCAGCTACTCGAAGGCTTTTGCCAACGGACTCGTAATCTTGAACCATGGTCAAGTGATGAGGACGACACATGAGACAGCACCATCCTCTTCTATCTTCCTCATCACATCAACGGGAGGACGCTCGGATCTCGACAGATTTAACATGCATAACCTGTATTTTAGTTTTTGATATTATTTGATATTTCGCATTTTTAAAATTATAAAATTCAATTGATGATTTAAACAGGAATAATTTACAGAAACATAATAACAGTAAAATATGTACCATTAATAAACCTGAATGATCCATTGCAATGTCCGATAACATTTAAAATTTTTGTGTTTAGTAAGCTTACGTAAAATAATAAACTTTTATTAAAATTTTTGTCCTGATTTCAAAATATTTTTCCCCGTACCATGTAATTATTAGAAGATTATAATTAGTCCAAATGATTCTCTTTAAATATTCGCTAAGAAAATTGTTTCTTTCGTAAATTTCATGTATCATAAATCACTGAATTTTCAATAACATAAAACTAGTTGTTAAATGATGCAAAAATTAAAAATTAGTTTTTGAATGATACAAAAATTATAATATTCAAATGAACTTTGATTTTTTCCTAAATATGCACTGTTGAAAATGTTTTTACAAATATAATATTGTTATAGAACTAAAAGAAACGCTATCGAATAAATTTGTTGCTATTCAAAATTCAATAGCATGAAAGAACATGATATGTAGAAGGCCATATTTAATCATCAAATGGCATTAAACATAAGGGGGAAATGATTGAAACATTAGCCTTGTTCCTCAAGGAGATTACAGAGAAATCGATATTTTGTATAGGCTACCTTTTCGTTAGCAATAACTATAGAAAGACACTTCGATTTTAAAAGAAAGAGGCTTTGAAATATTCCGAGTGAAGGGGGCTATGTCAGTTCATGATACTTTCATACGTTATCAAATTTCATTTGGCGTTGTGATTGGCGGTGCATGCTGGCCATTCACTTCCGAATCATAGGCCGTATCTGTTCGATGAACGACAAACCATTAGAATGGAGGGCCAAAGTGCAGTGCAGCTTGATGAGCAATGAAGACCCTACAGTTGCAGAGGAGCGATCTGTCAATGCTATGTGCGCAATATACTTACAATCAGACTCGGTAGTTGGACAAATTTGATTCAATCATTCTTATATATCGCTTGATCTGTCTTTCCAACACTTAATGATTTCCTTTTCAAGTATATGTAGTTTGGTTTCATTCAACATGCTTTCCGACTTCTCGGAAGGATAATCCACAATCCCCATAAGCCACAATTCTTCCAATATCAGAAACGAGCTCGAATGATTTCTACATTCAAGCCAGAACCAGGTATGCTAAAACTTCTCATTTAAAACATACGCTTAGGGATTGCAATTTTAGTAAAAATAGCCTTCTTATTTTACATAGCTCCTGCAGGTAGGTTATACTAACCTAAAAGGCAATATACTGTCATGATATGCATTTCCACTGCAATGCTAATTATCTGTATGTCTTAACCCTTTATCTACTGACGGTACTTATAAGTACCACTCACTTTCAAATTACATAGAATAACCATTTTAACGAATATTCTGACGATATTAAGCAGGAACACTCTTTTAATTCCACTTTTCCGGATAGCAGCACAGGTTTCTATGATGAGTATTTTGGCGGGGAAGGCGAATATATATATAGTTTTAAAACAGAAGTTGCGTTTTCAGTTGGCATTTTGATTGGATATCGAAGATTGCCATTTTTTGTTCCGAAAAAATATTAAATGCCAGAGGTAAGTGGCTTATTTTTTATATGTTAGACAAGACATCAGAAAATGATTTCACTATTTATTTTAAGTGAACAATGTATCTAATTAATTTTACAGTTGAATAACTTTGTGCTACTATAAGTACCAACAGTTTACTGGGTGTTACAGCAAGAACTCAGTTTTTTTCCCGTCCGTGTAGCTTACTGTTGTTTTTTGTTGTGTTGTAGCATCATCACTATAGAGCAATAGAGTTATGCCTTTTTTAGCATTCATTTTTTGCTTAACATATTTATTTTGATTGTTTATTATTTTTATTTTAACGTTTTCAAAAAATTTTGAGCTTTGAATCTGAGTTTATTTTTTTACCACACAATTGAATGAAATATTTATAATTTATTCAAAAATTAGCACCATTTTAATTTCCTTATTTGTAACTGACATTTAACAATAATAGGAGGTTTTCAAGGTGCTAGTATTATTATTATTTTCCTTTTCTTAGAGTGTCTAGAAAAAAGAAGCTCTGTCTTCAAGATGCTTTGGATTTATTGCAAAACCTACTATCTGAAAGCAGTGATGCACTAACCGATGATTCTTCAGATTAAGACGTCCCAGCAAATTATCTGCTGGAATTTTCGTTAAATTCTTAAATTGAACAAGACTCAAGGTGCAGTAGTTCATTTTCAGAAAATATAGTATTTCCTACCCCAAGATGCAGTGCTTTAAAAAAAATTCAATCGAAACCTCACTCAAAATGCGCAACGTGTAATGAATTTTTGTGTATTACGGAGATATGGTACCCAAAAAATCATCAACTTATCGAATTTTTTATTGGCATATTTGATACCTCGAAACTTTATAAACATGACTGCAAAATTTCAATGCTTTTCCTGCATTTTTTATCAAGTTATGGAGCAATATTTGATGCTGGACAGCAACTATCACACCTACATTTCAGATCATCAGCTAGAAAAGTGTCTGATAAAAAATTAATTAATTATTTTTCTAATGCGCATCAATGAGATTGACATTATATATGCAGTAATAAATCATTTTAAGAAAGAATTGTGCAATTCATGCAAAATTTCTAGTTTGTAAATTATTTACTGAAGATCAAATGGATTTGGTCAAGATTTAAAAGTTGTGCGTGCTTTTCATGATATTATTATGAATGAAATTAAAACTTAAAAACTGATTCTCCCAAAGCACAAACACTAAATCTCATTTTGATAACTCAGATAATTAAAAATCTAATTCATAAAAAAGCATAGAAAAATTCTCCCATTTTTATACATTTGTTTTTGGTGATATATATATATATATATATATCCCATGTGTGGGAAATTCAACTTAATTATTATTAAAATATTTTATGATATTTATTTAAACAAATGCACAAATGCAGTTCTTAGATTTTGATATATTTTACCTATAAACTGTTATTTGATTTTCCTTTCATTCGTGAACAATATTTAACATGCGAAGGCTTTTAAAATCATGGAAATAAAAAATAAAGGCATAAACCTCTTTTGTACATGTTTTGCATTACTTGAGTTGTCAAGCTAAACATGGAATTATCTCTGAAGCGTGTGCATTTATTTTTTTTAATTATTACGATAAAGTTTTATGAAATTTTGATCTTCATTCGTTTTCTTCTATGTATTCATTATGGCAGTATACAGTTTAATTGTTCTATATTTGTGCAATTTTTTTATGGTAAGCAGTTTTAAATAAGCTAACTAACATTTCGTAAGAGTTTCAGACTATTCGATGAATATTATATCATGCTATTCATGGAATGAAAACTTTAAACTCATATTTCTCCATGTTGAATTTTTCTACATATAATATTATTCAAAACTCTAAGGCTTTTTTGATAATTGAAGTAAGGGTTTGAAGTTTTTTATACACGTTCTGAAATGTATGTTTTGTAAAAATATGCATGGAATTAGCTCTAACATGTTTAGTACTTTTTCTAAAAAATGTCAAAATCAAAATTGACGTTTTTTTGAGAATTTTTGGAAGTTTAATTATAAAAAAAATTAATAAAAAATTAAAGAGCAGCAGCAGAAAAACACGCATGCACAGTTTTATGTATTATATTATAAGGTACTTGGAAAAAAATTTGAAAGAAATGAAACATAGTTAAAAAAAGCCTTAGAAATTTAAAAAATGTTTTAAAAAGTTCAAAAAATTTAAATTTTACAAACATTTTGCTACAAATTAAATTTTTTTGTATGGAATTATTATTAAATATTAACCTTTATAAAATACAATTAAAACCAAATATCAGATATTAAAAATTTTAAAAAATGTGAAGATGGTACCATATTGCCTTAATGAAAGGAAAAAACTGTTTTTTTTTAATATCATCAAATTAATTTTAAGCGTAAAACTTGCTTTTATATGTAAAAAAGTAAATACATTTTAAAAATTTTATAATGTTCAAAAATAAATATTTTATGCTTTAAAATACTAGTGTTCTCTGGTTACTTAGAATTTTTAAGAGTTAAAAGCTATTCGGGTTTTTTGTATTATGAGAATATTTTAGACCTTTGTGTACTTACCAATTTAATTAATTATCTTTAAGGGATTAAATTTTCCAAAGTGGAATATTATATATATATATATATATATATATATATATACAAATACCTTAATTTCCAATGTATAATAATTTCTTAATGTCTTAATTTCCAAAAAAAAAATATATTACATGAAAAAAATGCATTAAATGATAACGGGTAGATAAAAGGGTTAAAAAGATCAACGTATTGCGCAAATTTCACTCTTATTGAATACTTCCTTCCTGATGTTGTATTTGAGATAGTCAACAGTGCATTTTATATTCCTATCCTTAAGAGAAACATGTATGTGATGCGAAAAATGGATATCATTGCTGAATTTAGCGTGTGTTCCCGTTTCTCTAAATATCACACCATGAATTCTGTAGAAACCAGTAGTTGGATATCGTGTTGAATAGTATTATTAAGAAGGAGAGAAAATATATCATTTTGTCATTTCATTTATATAAAAATAATTTTTTTTTGAATATGACTAAATAATTTATTTATATATATATATTCTAGAATATAGAGTAAATTTTTTCTACTATACTATCCCTCGCATTTAACATTTCAACATGCCACTCGTCAGTTTTTCTTATGATCATTGATAAAACACCGTGAACGTGCTGAACATCAATAATTTAACATCGCGCGCAATAGTAACTATTTCAGCCCAATAAATTCTCCATAAACTGATACGAGTTTTTGAATTGCGAGTTCATTTCTAGACTAATAGGTAATACTCACTAAACAGGTAACACCGTTTCCTATTCGCTAAAACTGTGACAAAAGACGGTGAGAGCGTGCTTGTTGGCTGGAAAGTGAACTAAAAAACAAATTGTATAGCATTCACCGCAGTGGTCAGTTAAGTGTTAAAGGCCAAACATTCGCGTATCGTATTCACTCGGACATTTTTAGCTCTCTCATTAAAACTTACCTCGCGGATACTTAATACAGAATTTAAAAACGCAAAGTGTTTTTTCTCATTCTGAAATTTTTCCAGACTCTTCGTTAAAGGTAAGAGTTTTCCTAAATACTTAAAAAAATATTATGTTGTAATTTTTTTCTCTTAGATTCATTTCCGATAGCATTTTATTATGCGATTAATACTAATAAGATTTTTTTTAAAAAAAATATACTGACTCTACCCATGCTTTCAATATTAGGATGAAGTTTTTAAATGTATATAAATCTTGCATTTTAATTAAGAAAAGCAGATTTTCCTTAGATATACTTGAGAAAATAAAAGATAAAGTGTGATTTTTGTAACAGAAATCATTTTTAATAGCATTTACTTTTACACAATGTTTTTATGTGCCAACAGGTTCCAGGATCTTTGCATCATTTGCTCTTTCTTAGAGAGAGGGAAGAATCTTCTATTATACTTATTTCTCAAATGTTCGGATAATTTTTAATCGATATAAACTATACACATCACTAAAAATCCACTGTTGCCATTAATCTTAACTTTTATGATTGATTTTAATCTTTTTTGATACTTTTTGCATTTGAGTTCAATTGTTAGTTCTGGTACTTTAATAACAATATTAAATGTAGTTTATTTCATTTAAATGTATTTCTTGAGAATTCCCAGGTAACAAAAGGAATACCACTCATTATATTGTGTATTGCTAATTTAAGTAGGACGTGTGATAGATTCACAAATTCTTCATTCATTGGTCTTGTAATTATCTTAACCATTTAAACACATGATTGGACATGTTTGTCGAATATTCCCTTGGAAACTTAAAAAGATATTAAATACGATTGATAAAAGAATCGTAAGAACTTTAACTAGTTCGAACTTCACATATCAAAACACATCTTTGAAATTCAAACTCGCTGTAATTCTAGAGTAACTGTTAACTGAATTTGGTTTAACCGATTGATTGAAGTTGTATAAGTTAGAAGTTAGGCATAAATTCTAGGTTGTGTATCTGAAAATTTGGTAACTTTGTTCTAGAATTTAAAAACACAACAGAAGATGGTATAAAATTTAATATTTGAAATCTGTTTCGAAAACTGTTTTAATTTTTTTTTTCATTGTAGCCAGATACTCATTCTTGACACTTGTCATCGAATTGTTTCTCACAGTTTTTTCATATAAATCGAATTTTGAACATAAATTGGAATTTAAAAAAATTCTCGTTTTCTGAAGAGAATGTGTTAAACAATTTTATATTTCTTATATATATATAAGGGATGAGAAGTTTTTCCCCCTTACATATATAATTTCAGGAGATTTTTCAACGATATGATTATTAAATTAGTATTAAATAAGATTTATTAAATTAACTAGTTTATTTATAAGGTTTTTCTGCAAACTTCTACAACGGAGGTTTATTTTAAAATTATTTTGTTCCTAAGTCATTTGCTTGGTTTTTTTTTTTATCTGTATTTGAACCTCAATTTATTTCAAACTGTTAGAGAGATATCTTGTATTTTCACCTTTTTTTCTGCTTTAACAATTTAAAATCCCCTAAAACTGGACCTTAAATTTCTATTTCTTGCTTAAAGTTTATTTATAGCATACACAATGCGTTTAAAGTAGGTATCATTAAATTTTGTTTATATATATTTCACTTTTCATGATGCATCTTCGTGAAGACTGGTAGATTCGATACATTTAATGATTGCTGTTTATGCAAATGTTTGCATGTGAAGATTTAGCACTAATCATGCTGATCCCAGATTTTCTATACCACTCAAAGAAATATGAAATTCCTATAATCTAGTTTCTCTCTATTTTTAGTGCCAATCTGTAATAAAAATCAAAGGCAACTCAAAATTGGTTTTAAAAATGTAGGTTTTTTTCATAAGGATTTTTAAGTGATTTTTTATTTTTTGATTATTTTGAATTTTATTTTTTAAACGGTGATTTTATATATTTTGATTATTTTAGTAATTTTATTCTGATGTGTTCAAATCCCTTTTCAGTATTAATAAAATCTGTTTTGAATAACTATTAAAGGGCTTACATTGACAAATTTTTTATATATAATAAATCCAAGTTTAATTTGAGACATAAGCAAACGCCTCCTAGTTTTATTTATTCTACAGTTATAATTAAAGATTATAGAAAAACTGAAGGATTAGCAATTTGAAAAAAATAAACTGAGCACAAAATTGTTCTTCTCTGAAGAATATATTGATTTATATATAAATACATTAGATATAAAATTAAATATTATTAAACAAATTTTCAATCTGAAAATATTTACTGGGTTGAATTTTAATATTAGAGGTAAAGACAGCCATAATGTAGAATATGACACATAACTACAGTCGAACCGCCATATTACGAACCTCTATATTGCGAATTTTTCTATACAGCGAATTTTTTCTTGGAACCAAGAACATTTTACGATTTTCTTCGTAAGATAATCTCCCGATAGCGAAGTGCATTTTCTATACATCAAACTTTTTCTCCTGTGATTCAATTTTTTTTCCTCCCTATTTTAAAAATATTTCTGGTCATTTCAAGTTATTCTCTATTTTAATACGTTTTATGGTGGTCATAAATCTTGAACTGGTTTTATTAGGTGCCTAACTCGCCGAGAGGAATATAATACATTGCAAAGATGTGAGGTGTATTATGAAACAAAAAGCATTTTTTTCAAACAAAAAAACTTAAACTAAATTAACAGATTTTATGAGTAATTTAATGTATGTTTAGAATTTCTAATTGTAAAATAATGTATGTTTAGAATTCCTAATTGTAAAATAATGTATGTTTAGAATTTCTAATTGTAAAATAACGTATGTTTAGAATTCCTAATTGTAAAATAATGTATGTTTAGAATTTCTAATTGTAAAATAATGTATGTTTAGAATTCCTAATTGTAAAATAATGTATGTTTAGAATTTCTAATTGTAAAATAATGTATGTTTAGAATTTCTAATTGTAAAATAATTTATGTTTAAAATTACGAAATGATCCTTAAAATTCATTAGTTTTAATATAAAATTATTTTTTTAATGTTGTAAAAAAGTTGTGAATAATTACTTTTTTTCAGTATGTAGTGTTTATGAATTTAAAATATGTTTCATGTGGCTAAAGTATATTGAAAGGTGAACCTTTATATAACGAACTTTTTTTCGAGATTTAACGAATTCTTTAAATAGAGGTCGGACTGTATTTCCTTTTTATACTTTTGTTGAATCAGTTTTTTTAAATATGCCAACAAGTATTTCCACCGAACTCATATTAGGACAGCAATCTTGCCATACGAATTGTGAATATGTTGTTCGCGCGCGCGTGGCAAATTTATGTCATAAAAAAGTATTTTTCGTTAAAGTTTGATTATTTTTGGGATCCATTTTCGCGGTGCAAATATAAATAAATGACTAAATTTAGAAAAGTATTTAAAACTATTGGAGTTTTTGTAATTGTATTCTTTGCAACGTTAACAGTTAGTAAAAATCTTAGGTGGGTTCAATACTCACATTTTTAAGTTTTGAGTAATTCATTTCTGCGTCATTTCTGAAGTGTCAGAGTATAAAGTTTTAGATGTCAAAAGCAATCATTTTTACCAAATATTTTCATATCGATCTAAAGAAGCGATTAAATGCAACATAATAGATTGAGTTATATAAAAATAAAAGCAATCGAAAATGAAAAGCATAGTATTTGTAATGATTAATTCTTATTACATGTGAATAATGATGCGACGAATAAATGGATCCAAGAGATTTTTTTAAAGTCGTAATGTTTTTATTTAAATCAAGATGGCATTTCTTATGTAAATTTTTCTAGCAATACTTTATGAACAATTGTTATTATTTTTTCTTTTTAACAGATTTTAAAACACAAGTAGGCATTATTTATTACTTTGAATCTTCGATTAATATTAATTTGTCTGCACAAACTAAATTAATTCAGATGTCACCCAACCTTGAATTAGGCATCATAATTACATTGCAAAGTTAATTTGATATCAATTTTTTCTAGATAATAAAAGAACTCAATTTATAAAGTTTAAAAGATATAACTGTAAATATTGTTTACTAAACAGAAAACGAGCATTATTTTTTTCGTAATTTATTATGTAATTTTTTATGCATCGCCTTTTACAGAAATGTGTATTAGAAAATTCTCATATCAAGAAGGATATTCTGACAAAACAAGATGAGATATGTTCATTGTATAATGTCATATGAATTTGATATCCTACAGATTTAATTAATATAAAATTTATCAATAAGTTATTATATGAAAAAAGGTGTTCCTAGTAGCGAATAAAGGAATAGCAAGAAAAATGTTATTCTATCTAAGATTTTATAAAAAAATAAAGATGATATTTTTTGGTGAACACGTTCAGAAAATTCTCTCAGTAAGTGGGGTCGATAGTTAATGAACCAACTTCCGAGGATAAGATAATTTCCCCATTCAATTAATATGGATTCAAAAAACAACCTGGAAAAACCCACGAATTTTATTACAAGTTTTTCTTTTACTATTGCAATCTCAGTGATGTCTTAAGCAAGTTTCTTACTTTCTTACGCATTATATATCTTAATGAATGTATTTTAATAACAGGGAATGACATATTGTTGTTTTCCGTATTGTCCTTACAACCAGTAATAAAAACTGTATTTCTGTACCATAGAAACTTTCTTAAGAAGTCTCACTCTTTGTGTATTTCTAGTTCCTGGAATTGCTCTAATAGAAATAATAAAAAATTGGAGAAAATTTATGATTTTAAAAACAGAAATTGATGACAATTTTTGTCTTTTTATTTACACTAAATTTAAGCTGATAAATGATTAGTAAAGTGTTGACACATGATTTAGAATCACTGTCAAGTTAAAAGGGGTTTTTTACTGTATCTGTCCTAAATTTGATACATTTATAATTGGTGGATGTGACTGCTAAAATTGGGATAGCATGGCCTTCTTTTATACCTTAAAAGAGAATTTCTCTAAATTTTTGCAGGAATACACCAGCGAGTATATCGATGCGTATTTTAAGTTTTTTAAAAAGCAAGGTTCGATAAAATATTTTGCAAAAGAAGTAAGCTACAGTCTTATTTTTTGAGGATGGGGGGTTCAACAAAAGCACAAGTTACATAATAGAAGCAAATCGAAAACTGCAACAGAAAAATGATTCATGAAAAGATTTTAAGGCTACACAGTGCCCTACAAATTTCAAAAAAAAAAAAAAATTACCGTTTTTTGTTTTGTTTTGTTTTTTTGCCTATATTATTGGGAAGTTTGCCATTAAAATTCAGATCTGATAACAAATTAGTTTTTAAGGTATTTGAAGTTTTCTGAGCTATGGTTTTGGTTTCATTTTAAAACATTTTCCCACTCGTAAATTGAATTAATCAAAAATATTTTTGAGCACAATCAACTCTTTTGTAGTGAAATGTTTATTAATTCCAATTTTTTATTACTAAAATCATTTCTGCTTGATTATGTTTTGAGTTGCTTGATTAAGATTGATTTCAAGGCCAATCTTTGCTTTAAAAAATAGTTTATATAACTTAGAAGATTTATCATTAATTTTTTCCTGTTGAGAAAATGCTTAGGCCAAAACGTTCTCAGGTTGCTATGAGAAACAATATTTCGAAGAGAGGGAATATTACTGAAAATGATGTATTTAAAAATCAGTCTTCAGTTAATATTGCAATTAGACTTTTGAATGAAAGTATTGAAGAAAAAAACTGAATATTTCCTTAATTAATTTCCTTAATAATTAATATTCCTTCTCAGACTTGTAATTTTAAAGATATAAATGTTTCTTAATCCCTAAAGCTTTTTTTTCTGTTCAAGAGAGAGCCTTGAAATTTTTTGTAGATACTCCCAAACGTATGTCCTATAAAAGTTAGTATAGATTTAGAGCTGAAATCTCTAGTTATTTTCTTAGAAAATGCTAAAAATACTTTTGAAAATTAGTGTTTTTTCCTGCTAGAAAAATAGTTATTAAAATCAACAAGGGAATAATAGATTTTAAAATCCATACTAATTTTTGTTTACATTAATCTAAGAAACATAAATAACTTAAAATGACTAAAAAATTTTAAAAATTGAGCATTTTATAAAAGTTTGGAAAAACTTCGAAATTCTTAATTTCTTAAAATTTCAAAATAATATCTGGTCAAACTGACTTTTTACTTTCAAAATTGACTGAATGAGATAATATGAATATAAAACATAAATGGTTTTTGCTGTTACTGTCTCCAAAAATTTTTTTGAAAAAAGTACTCTGTGTGTGTGTGTAGCCTTAATAACTTGAATTTTTAAAAAAATACAGAATAAAGAATTTCTACAGGGAGGGTCTCATTACATGTAAATACTTAAAGCTTATCAAATGTAATGAAAATAAAAAAGGAAGAATCTTATGTTGCTTATAACACTTCCCAAAGGAGAATATGGTAAAGCATATGAAATTGAATGTAGTTTGGAAGAATAAATATAATTTGAAGGAAACAATTTGCAAAAATATAAATTGAAAGATTTGTTAGAAATAATTTTCTTAGCAATTAATTTAATATTCTGCCAAGAAAATCATTACTTACTTCTTGCATTTGTATAAACAACAGCTTCTAAAAAGTACGCTTTGAAGAGAAATTTTAATGCTGGTCCTTAAAATGTTAAGAATGTTTAGTATGAGTCTAAACAAATTAAAAACTGACAATTAAACATTAAAGTTCACGAGCAATATAAATTTTATAGAATTTCAAGTCTGTTTCTAAAGAGAGATTTGAATCATGTGTAAAAATTAAATGTATATGTACAAGTCTTGTACAAATATTACTTTCAAGTATTTACAGATGTTGCTATTTTCACTTTTAATAAATTTTATGTTAAAAAATGCATTCTGATTGTACATTTTAGTTGGTAAATATGAAATTGAGTAATTTTAAAATAAACTTGTATCTTTACCTTCAGTTATCAGTCTCTTTTACAGATTAAATTAGAAATTTATTACAGGAATATTTATGGTTAAATACATTTCTAGATCTAATATCCAACTTTAATCGATCTACCTTCAATTTCCAATTTCTTGGAAATAGAAAAAAATTAGAGGATATTTATAACTGAAAACACAATCTTAAAAAAAGTCTTGATTTTTAATTGTTCTAATAGTTTCTACTATAGATAATCTATCCTTTGTTTTATTAAACGCTTGAGATCATAAGAAACATAGCAAAAAATATTAAGATATATTTTTTTCATACTTTGATCACACTTCCTTACAGAAACAAAATTATATTATTGGACATTAAATAGGCTTCACTAGAGGTGCCAAACTCAAAGATTAACTTGGGCCAAGAAAACAGGGTTTAGCTTTAGTGGGCCGCAAAAATAAATAATCTATATTAACAGAAACGTAGGTTTATTTCGAATGATACATTATAATAAATACACATAAAAGAACTACAAAAATTTAATCTTGCGACCGACACTTGACTTCTCTGCTACTATCTTTCCAATTTTGGGGGAAATTTTGTTCTCACATTATTTTTAAAACTGACCCAAGGTGAGCGTCATTAATACTATCTTTTACAAGAGATTTATTTCTTTTCATAACAGAAAATAACTTCTTGCACCAATAAATACTTCGAAACATGAAAATAATTTCGTATGCGAATTTTCGAGTATTTTCAAACTTGGCTGGTAAATATTTGCAAAATTCGAGTACACCCTCTTCAATGAATTTTCCCTTCAAATTTGAACCGCACTGAATCTCGATTACTTCCATTAGCCTATGACTGGATACTGAGTTTATATTTATTGAGAAACTTAAAGAAAACAAACAAAATTTGTTTTCCGAAGAATTAAAATCTTTAAATCTTGTTTCAAAAATTCAGTTCTAAGATTTGAAATTTTTTCTGCGTATTTTTGATACGATGAGGTATCATCTAAACTTGATTTAGTCTCATGCTGCTCTACAGTTCCTTTTTCAGTTACTTTTCCCAAAGCTTATACATTATTGTGTGCCGATAGATTGACCGGGCCGCAAAAATGTTCATTGCGGACCGTGAGTTCGATACCCCTGAGCTACACCAAGAAAGGAAGCAAATAAGAAAACTTTACTTATTGTACGTATACAACACAGTAAGAAGAAAATATGATTAAATTTGTTGGCGACGATCCAAAATTGGTACATACAGCTGCTACCTTTGACAGTTAAAATAGCACTATCTCGGTTAGATATCCAGTCGAAATGGGATGACAAATATACGAGCAAATAATTCCGCACTGTTTCAAGTATATGTTGTACTTGATCAGAGCGGTGGTGATCTAATATCTTAGCAACCCATGACCATATATTTTTAATTGGTGAGGGATCTAGAGAGTGCGCCGGCCTAGGCAACAGTCGAGCACACTTCTAATGCGAAGTAGGTCAGGACACAAATGGAAATAATCTTTTGTTATTTAGTTGAAAGACATTGTCTCCAAGACCTCGAAGGTATATAATAGCCACTAGCCTCTAGAATGTTTAAAAATGAAACTTTGAATGTACTAATTACCTACGACGCAAACAAGAGGTCTTCGTGTCAATCAAGGTCTGTATAACGATACTGATTACAAGCAATCCAGGTATGATTTCCTCTGTGCATCCAGTCGGGGATACACCCATCATGATGCAGCGAGCGGAACTGAAACTTGTCTGAAAAGACTACGTAGTGCCACTTCACAATATACAGTTTTGTAGTTAGGCGCACCACTGCCACACCTCTCGTCTCTCTACAGCAGTGTCAAGGAGAGCCGTAATAACATTTGCCTTGTAGCAGCCCTTGCTTCTTCAGACGTTGTCGCATTGTCCGTGCAAATATGTGCCGTTCTGCAAAACGTCCGTTATTTGACTCAGCGGTCCAGCAAGGTCGACTTGATAGCATGTCTGTCCTCCTCAGCATTAGTAGGGGAGACGTTTGAGATCCTACATATGACCTTCAATAGGACCCTCCTTAGTTCATTGATTGTAAATTTTTTCTCATTGCAATCTTTGGATTCAGACTAAGGTGAGTAGCAATATCGCGGAATGATAAACCGCACTCTATAGGCTACGATCACGCCTCTATGAAATTCTTACACGGGCTGGTGGCTATTTCTACTTCTTAGGCACAATTAGCCATCTTTTGCGATTTCTGAATGAGACACCGGCTGCATAACTTACCTTTTATACAGAGTTTGAGATGCTGTTTCTCCCTCTTGCGTCTCTGCGTCTTACGAATGCATTTAAATGCTAATCATTTGCATATCCCGCATATGATCCCCTTTTACACATATCCGCATATCCCCTTAAGGTGAATTTGACGTTTGTGTCATCCTCGTCGCTTCATGGATTGCAGTTTTAATGGAAATCAGCTTATTTTATTTACAATGTTTAAATGTTAAATTATAAATCTTAGTTTAGTGGCATGACAATACATTGGAAGCATTACAAGCAAAATTGTCCTATTTTTAACTCCAATCTCTTTTTAAAAAAATTTATTAGTTTTAAAAAAGTTTAAAAATTTTTATACACGCACAAACACACACACACACATATATATATACATATGTATCCAATTTTCTTCTACTCCTACGTATTTTTATTTGCCATAAAACTGATTGAAAACGGTATATTAGGTGTATTGTTTGAGGACAGAATTGAAATAATACTGTTAGTATAACAGTGACTTGATGTTCTATATCGGTATTCTCTTCCGCCCCACCCGTTACGCAAGGGCAATCTTAACTAGAGATGTTTGCAATTAACCGGTCAGTTTTCAGTCGGATGTCGGCAATTAAGCAAGTTGACCAAGTTCTATTATTTTTTTTGTTGGAACCTTCTACCGTTTCCTTTGGGTTCAACGGGCTTCTGCGGATTTCCATAGCTGTGGCATAATGCAATGTCCGATTACAATGTAGTATCAATCGGTGAACCAAGAGCACGCGTGACACTATTACTAGAACATTGACCTATATCTGTATTGTTATCAATTTTCATCGGCATTCGGTTATACTTTGGAAATTAATTTCTAAGAGCGAAACACAGAATTCTTGTTCGTATCAAGGCGCAAAACTTTCTTGTCAAGTCGACAATGGAAGTGCCTAAGTGAAGAATCTGATATTTGTAGCATTTAGTATTATTCGTGTTATTGGTTCCTAATCTTTTAACTCTTGTGTCTAAAGCACTTTGTAAAGAAATTTAAGGTATCCGAACTCGTTCGGAGTAGTTTCTTAAATAAGTAATATAAAAAAAAATTAAGTCAACAAAGAAACATTTTATTTTAGTTACTTTTTATTAAATAGATACAATTGATACATGTATGTATATACATATGACAGAATCGCAATATTAAAAAACAAATTGAAAGCGATTTTCTTGCAATTTTCCATTTTCCTTTCTGTATATGGAGTTGGACTATTTTTGTTTGTTTGTTATTTTTATTCATTCATTAAATTTAATTATTCTAATAAAATAGAAAAAGAAAACACATTCTCAGAAATTAGGCCTTTTCAGGTGGGATTCAAACCCATTGTCGTTGGAATAGAAGTTCAACGAGCTATCCATTGCGCTACAGGAACACAACGAACAATTTTTCTTTCTATATATGCGGTTGAACTATTATTTTTTGTTATTATTCATTTATTTTTTTAATTTAATTGATAAAATAATATTTGAAAAAACTGCATTAACATGAAGTGTCATCCCTACAAGTTTAAAAAAATGCATTTGAATTCGAATGGATGAATAGAAAGTATTTTAATTACAATTGAAAATTTGAACCAGATATATAAATATAGAGAGAGAGAGGAGGAGGGAGAGAGAGTGTAAACTAATAGTAAGAATTGAAAAATTGCATACTAAAACATTATAAATGTTTTTTCAGGAATCAATACCAATAAATACTAATTTTTAACAAACAATATTTTTTAAAAAATTTTCTAAACCTTACAAAAATCACAATTACATTTTAGCAATATTTTCGAAAAACTTCAAAGTAATTATAGAAAAAGTAATAAACTTGTATCAGTAAAAGTATTACTAAAACAAATTAGATCATTTATCTAGAGAACGCTCTAAAATTTTTATGTTTTATCAAAATTTAAAAATTTTAGAGCTGTTCGAGTAAATATTCCATACGAAAAGTGACATTCTTTATGAAACTATTATTTAAATACCAGACCATAACTCACGATATGAAATATTACTGTACCTTCTCTATAAAATAATATAAATATCAGGCTCAAAAGTTTCATAAAAATAGGTTTGTAATATTTTGAGCTATCAGATTTTCAATGATAGATTTTGAGCAATTTAAATGCCCACTTCTGGTAGATTTAAGAACCCTTTCGGTTTTTTCTAAATTTTATAAAATTGATTGTAACTTGGCCTCTAGGTAACGTAGAAACAAAACAAAATACGTTTTGTAAAGCCAAAAGATAGTTCTATTCAATAAAATAAAAAAAAAAGTATGTGCTTTGACCGAATTCGGTCATTTCAACGTGTTCGGTTACCTTAAATGTACATTCCATATACATATACATATACATATTCCATACATATAAAGGAAAAAGTAGTGAAAAATAGGAAATTACACACAGTAAGATTAAGAGTAGAAACAAAATAAGCACGACGTATACAATTGAGAAAATTAAAAATATGACTGGAATGAAATACATTTTAGTGACTATTAATAAAAATATTATCATAATTTTACTTTAGTTATTAAAGCATTGTTCTGATGCAATAACAATGAATGCATAGTTCACATTACAAATAAATGCATTAAATATATTTATGAAGTTCCTGCGTAATATTACGACATGAATATTTTTCATGGGCAGTTTATAACATAGTAATTATTATTATGCTATTCTTCTAAAAGAAGAAATTATCTTTAACTTTATTTTTGTCAGAGAGAATACTTTGTTCCCTTCAGATTAATAAAACTATTATATTTTTATGTCTTTAAGGCATCAACTGTTAGCAAACTAATGTTTCAAATTACTTAAAAGGTTTAATGAATTCGCCACATGATTAAGATTGCAGAATGCAGTTACATTATTTGTATATCTCCTATGTCGTATTATTCCCAATAAAAGGAGAAGAAAAAAACATAAATTCTTACATTGTCAATTGTTACTATATGAGAAAAAAAATTAAATCACATTATAAAAAAGCCCTATTTGAATTTCCATATTGCGAATTATTATAATACTATATGCTAGTCATGATATTTCTAGATTGCTGTAATTCTATCTTTCAGGTGCTGATAAGGAAATCTATATTCTAATTATTTTGAGCTAATCTTGGTAAAATTTTTTCAGTCCAAAGTGAAAATCTTTCCTTTTACTAATAAAAAGTAATCAATTTAAAAATTATTTAAAATTTCATTTACAAAGAATTTAGTTTAATTAATCTAAGCAATTATTTTGGTACCACTGAAAGAATATATACAATAAGAAATAAATGAGTAATAAGCTCCCTTTAAATAAAAAAGAAGATAATACTCTTTATCTCTGAAATAAATGTTTATTCTTGGAAATTATTAATTTTTCAAAAAATAATGTAATAAAAATACAAGGCAAAAATACACACAGACTGAGTTTAAGCCCCCTAAGGTACATTTGTGTGTAGTGATTAATGACTTAAACTCTGGATTTGAGAAAATAAATTGCGATATTTGTAACTTTCGATGTACAGGTTTGCTTTTTTCCTTAAGGGAAAAGAAAGCCTTACTAGTACCTAATCGTCACGTATCGCATGAAATAAATTTGCAATCATTCTCAGAAATATTGTTTAGATTTAAGGCACTCTATTTCGTAACCTGAAAATTTTTGACTCGTCACGATTCATGTCATATATTCTTACTTATAGATTAGCGTAAAGTATTTGTTCGATTTCTCTCATTTTTCAGTCACTTTTTTCAACTTTAATAATTTTATATATGAATGTTTTTTTTAAAAACTCAAAGCATAAATTTAAAAATAACACGTGTAGGTTTTTGTATACCCTGCTCTTTACTAATAGTATCGATTTACATTTTGATTAAATTTAATTAAAATGAAACTATATAAAATTATATTTTTAGGAGAAAAGTATTGTAATAAAACTAAAATATCTTAATATATGAATTCTATCTTCCGGTAATCATGATAATGGATATGTATAGAACATATTTTAATAAGGGGGGAAAGTTAACCTCCCCCCCTCTGTTACTTTGAAAAATATTGACTACATAAATAGAGCTAACTTGCATAAAATAGAAAGATATTAACATCTACCCTTTACTCTAATCAGTGTTAGTTAACAAGAAGTTTTTCTCATTCATGAAGAAGGCCTGAGTTCATTTTCTAAGGACATCTTTCTTTTTCAAAACCAAATAAGAAATGTAAACATCACAATTATTGCATTGAAAATTCTACGTCTTTTGTTCGACTGTTATCGAAATTCAAGTATGAAAAGAACGTACTATTTAAATATGATTCTTCTGAGGATTTTTTTAAAGAAGAATTTGTAAAAAATTTCTATAATTAGGGAACTATCACGTCAAAGATTTCAATGCTGGAATATTTATTAAATGTTTCCTGATTTAAAGTTATACATATATTTAAATCAGGAATTATTTGCAATTACGTTATTCTCAATATCAATAAGCATTTTCAATTCCTTTTTTTTCCAAAACTGGCCTTCTTTCTTTAGAGTCAAAGCGCAATTTCAAATATATACTTTGTTATTACAATCGTTTCTGCTACAATATTCTTTAAGACATGAAAAAATAGGAGTTACACACACATACACATACTTCCAAATTTTATATTGTTTTTTTGACCCCAGAAAATTTTTATATATTTACTAAGCTATTTGAATTGATGATATACTCAACACACATTAATCTTCTTTAAGGGGAGTTGGAAAGGTAAATTTTTTTAAAAGGTGAATTTCAGGTTATTGCATTTTTAAATTCTTCAGCTCATTACCTTTCCGAAAATTCCTCATTTTTATCTCTAGCTTAATTAGAGGTGCTAAAATTTTGTTTTTAAAGAATCGTCTAAACGCGAGTCACCGATTTAAATGGACAGAAAAAAGGTAAACATTGCACTTCCTCTTGGGTCAGCTTGAAGTTTGACGTCATTTTTTAAAATTTCTTTAGGGCATGTTATGAAACGGATGGGATCTCGCCTCCGACGTTTCAAAGCAAAAATGAGGGGCAAAAATTATCAGATGGCAAAGCATTATGTGGCAAAAATAGATTAACAGAAGCAACTATTGATCAATTGCAAACATATTATGGTCTTGCCATTCGAAGAAATTTATCAAATGTAAAGTGTATGAAACAAGCTATATGGGCAATATTTCTTCACAAAATTCTACGGATAAAAATCCACAGCTTGGATTTTGTCCATCAGGTCTTGACACATGGTATCAGTGTAAGAAGGCTCAATTGGAAAATAAACTTTATCTCCACAAACATAAACTTCCAGTTGCTGTTGTTGAAGCCATTAGGCCTATTTTTAGGGCCTTTCGGATACAGAATTATTGAAAAAGTGCTTGCATGGAAACACGCAGAACCCGAATGAAAGCATTAATAATGTTATTTGGTCTCGTGTCACCAAAAAGACATTTGTTCACATAGAAACACTTTCCTTTGTACCTATGATGCTATTGCATCCTTTAATAAAGGGAA
>BMAO01038914.1:0-18476 GCA_019973975.1 Trichonephila clavata | reverse complement strand
TTCATATCTTCTCTAACCTAAAGTAGAACATCGATTTGAATGCAATAAAGTACACTGGAAAAAACAACAAATCATAAAGGTTTTCCTGGATTGTAATTTTTGATACTTTAAAAAGTTCTAAAAATTTCTAAATGATCTAAAATTCCCAAATGATGCACTAAAAGAAGCATAGTAGTATTTTCAGATGTCGAAGTAAGAAATGCAGTTTCAAAAAATCTTTATTTTGGCTCTCTCAGTTGCACATCATTGCATTCCAACGAATTAGGTTTCGGGAGGAAAGTAGTATTTTTATGATTAACATTACATTCACTAATTCAAAATGGCTGATAGACGGTAATTTAATAACAACCGTTTTTCTTATTAAAAGAAGCTTTTTAATATGTCAATGGCAAAAACAATATTAAATTTGAAAAAAAATAATGGTAACTTGATATTATCTATATGTTTTTTCACAGGCGAGGAGTGTAATTTTTTAAAACTTATAAATTGTTTAACTTTACATACAATATTTTTTCTTACATTTGGTAAGAATGAAATTAAAAAAAATATTTAACAAATTTCTACAGGTTTAATTATAAAAAATTAAGATTTTTTTAAAATTCCAAAATGAAGATTCCTAAAAAGATATTCAATCTTCTTTACAAGGAAGATTTCAACTACACCAATACAAATTCATTTTACCTATTGTTTCTGCTTAATAAAATTTAAAATATCTCAGATTTTTTCCCCAAATAAAATTAAGCATGAGTTTTTCCAGGTTTTTTAAAAATATTATTTAAATTTGTGATGAAAATATTTTGAAATTTATTGATATATTTTTTAAACAGATTAATTTTAATATTTCATACATGAGTTAAGTAAATTTGAATGAGTATTATTCAGGAAATATTTAAATTATGTTAAATATAAACAAAAAGAAAAAAAACAAGTAAAGATTTGAGTCTTCTTACGCCTAAGAAAATTTGAGCCAGACTGGAATTTCTTCAGCATATCCCTGAAAAAATAAGAAAATATTTCTGAAACAGCCTTAAGAATAGATATTTTGAACTAATATATGTAGGAAAAGAGTGCAAGTTTTCTTTTACATCTTTTGATTTTTATTGTAAGAGATGGCACCACTAATCGAAACCACGTGATACGGTGCGCGATACTGTGAGGTCATGTATTTATGAGGTGGCAGAAAAGAAACTGGGAGTTGCACCAAAGCTTGAACGAAGGCAGGTCAGAGGAAATCGGTCGCTCCGTTGTTTGAGAAAGAGGACGTGTTTTCGGAATGGTATGGTGCTATCTCGAATTATTTAAAACCCCTTGTAGATAGTAAATGTTTTTAGTTGTGTTTTTTTTAATAAATTAGGTTATTTTAACTCTGCGTGCTTATTTTAACATTAAAATCGAACCTTCCCCTAGACGCCGTCCCACATATATTAATATTCAAATAAATGCTAAATTCTTTAATTATACTTTTTAACACATAAATAAATTTTAAAAAGTTTGAATAATTATATTATAACAAATAGCTTTCACAAATATAGTTTTGTATAATTAATATTTTTTAATTATAATAATTAAAAAAAACCAATCTAGCATCTTATTGACAAAAATTAATATTCAGCCATAAGAAAATCACTTAACATATTGAAAATTTTTTATTTTATAAATAATTTGAGCATTTCTTTTACCCATTATCTGGGGAAAGTACGTCTTATGAAAAATATGCCAAACCAAGAATTAAGATTAACTGTGTAAATTAATTTTTCGAAAACAGAACTATTTTTGAAAGTTATACTTGGTTGTCAAATAATTTGTTTAACTTGACTGATATGCAATCTAACGAGTCGACTATTTTGTTTATTCAAGATTTGCAGGTATGATGAAAAACATGTTTTATAGTTCCTGCATCCCTCCATTTCCCATGTAACTTAATTTTCAACAATCTACCTTTAAGAAATTTAAGCATTAATAAAACAGGGAAGTGAAAAAAAAAGACAAAGCAATCTTTGTTAAACTTTATCCACATTGTATTGTTTATCTGATGATATAACTGATTATTCTGATTATTACTATGGATATATATTAGTACAAGCGCTTTGTTATGGATATACACGTATTATTATGTCCATGAATAAGATATGAGATGTATTGTAAAACATAGCTTCCTCGAAACCCTTGACATATATTTTTAAACGTAAACATTCCTTGATCTCTAAATTTGTATTATGCATTGTCTTTTTCCTTTCTTTTCTCACACTTCCTTTACCTTTTATCATTACATAAATCTATCAACAGTGATATTTTTTTTGACAATGAATGTTTCGTCTCACCTTCACACTGATCTTTTGAAACAGGCCACAGTGCGTTTGTACGAAATACATTATTTATGATAAATGATTTTAAAAAGTTAAGTTAAACATGCGACTCAAAGCGTTAAAACTTTTTTGTTAGATTTCTATGAAATTCATTGCAAAAATTTATTATTTTCATAGCTCTTATCATATACAAAATAAGAACACCGTAAAAAAGTGTGATGGTTTTAATTCATCATTATACTTCATATAAATTAATGGAAAAGTTATGGAATAATGAGCTCTAATGGGTATTTTTGAAGCTATTATTTTTATTTAACTATAAACATCGATAGTAACATAGTGAAAAAACTGCGCCCGAAAAGAACGTAGGGAAATCTTTTTTCAAATTCTTGATAAGCGAAATTTTCTGCAATTGTATAATTGTTTATATGCTCAATAAATGCCGCAACAAACATTTGAGGCAGTTCGTTTTCTTTTTCGGCACTCCCTTCAATTAGCTTACAATATATGAAAAAAAAAAACTAATGTATTCTCTTGTGTGAAAAATTTCATCAAAAATCATTGAAAAATTCAGTATTCTCCTAAAATTATTTGATGCTAGCCATGAAATAATTTAGATAAAGCATTGTTTTCACAAGCGAATATTTCCGAATTCAGAATTCGAAAACATAATGGTTCAAGTTTTAATTTCAAAAATCATATGAATAACTGGCTATCTGAAATAGTAGTGTTTCTCAGCAAATATTTGCTAAATTTATTTCGGTAATCAAGGAAAACTTATCATATAAGCTCTATCTAAATTTATATAATATAAGTTAAAAAGTTATAGCTAATTTTTTATGAATTTCTAATTAATAAAAGTTAGAAAACTTAATAATAAAATATTTTTCCAAGCATATACTTATTTAGCGCTACAGTAGGATTTGCAAAAATTTTCCTCGCTTATTTAGTATTTACTTACAAAGGATAGTTTATAATATTTTGATAACATTTTTCAGTTTTACTGTATTGTTCCAATTTGGGGAGAAATAGCTGCAATTTTCACAGATTATTTCTTGTTAAAATGCATCTTAGTTATTTAAAAAAAGACTGAAATGGTAATCTAATAATCGGTGTAAGCTTCAAATTTTCGAAATTCTTAAGTTTTCAAGAAGCAAATATGTGCTGAAATTGAGTCTAGAAATTTTAAGTTTTTTGAATATTTAGATTTTACATTTTATTCAATGGGTTTTCCCCCCATTAAAAATAAATGCAATACTTTGTTTAAGGTGTTTTGGACATTTATTACATTTATAATCCAAAAGAAAATAATTAAAAATTTGTAAGTAAATAGATAAAAAAATATTTACTCAAAATGTGGAGCTTTATTAGTCACTAATTAATTTTCGAATAAATAATTCCTTACTGGCAACGGTCCTTTCCATACGTTGCAAATAACAGCTGGTCGAATGATGGCAGTTTTGATATCGGATGCTTTTTCGGCAATGAGATTTTCAGAAATGGATTTGCTAAAGGTGTAATAATTCGGCCAAGATGGCTGACACTCTGAAGCTATTTTCATCAATTCATCGTCATTTCCTTTTCTGTAAGATAGATGATTATTTTAGATCAGAAATATATTATCAATTAATCAATTTCCAATAATTCTGAAAAAACTAAACAAGCCTGATTTATTGGTAAAATCCTAGTTTAGCCTACACCTTTGGAAGCGGAGGAGTAAAATTGCACTTAATTGCACCAACAGCTGGGTTTTTTTGTTTTTGACTTCAATACAATTTGATGGTCATAATTCGCCAAGGTGGCAATATATTAAGGCGTGAACTAAAATAGGTTCCACCTCAGACATTAAAAATATATCATATATTAAAATAAACATTATTACAATTTAATTATATAATAATGGATTAAATTCATGACGGTCACATGATAAATATTAACACGTGTTCTACATTGAATTCAAAACGGCCATTAAATGAGCTCGTACTTTTTATTCTATTGTAAAACTTAGGTAAAATTTCAAATTGCATAGTTGGATAAAGATGCTCTAGAGTTGTAAAAAGAAATTTCTGCAAAAAGATTTTAAAATTAAAGAAAAAAAAAAGTCTTGTTTTATACATTTACTTTTAAATAAAGTGGGACAAATATTAATTTTTTTAAAAAAAGTTTCTGTAAAAAGCGTAATTTGGCAACAACGAAGTGCATGAACTGATTTGCTGAAAATAGATAATTGTATTTATCGTGACTATGACGTCATATGTGTTTTGAACTTGATTGGCTGAAAACACGTGGTTGAAATTATCATGTGATTATGACGTCACATGAATTTAGTCCATTGTTAATGTAAAAATTATCGTAATAAATAAGTTCTAGTACGACATTAAAAGAATATATAAAACGAATAAGAAATCAGGCGAGAAGTTTGTGGCAAAATAAAGTTTAAGAAGCTCCTTTGAACTGCCCAAACAAACTGAAAGAGTTTGCAAATTTAGTCTTATTTTTGTCAGGATAAAATTCTGCAATGCAAATAGTGAGCGCCAAAATATGTTATAAATAAATATAAATTTATTTTTAGATTTTGAATTAATATCAGTCTAGAACTAACTGCATAAAGAAGACAGCTTCATAATTTTGAATAAAAATTTTGAAGTTTTTTTCCTTCAGTACTTCATTTTCCATAAAAGAATTGTTTTTTTATTTCCATAAAACACAATAATTAATGGGCAGAGAATGACAAAGATTGAGAATGTAGACCAAATTACCTATCCAAAATATAGTTATTTTTCGGTTACAAAATTACCTTTTGGCTCCTTTTTTTTTATCTAGGAGATTTTTATAAGAGTGATGCATCCATTCATGGCTTGCTTCAACTTTTAGTTTTATGTATTACCAACATCGAAGAGTTAAAAACAAGCCAAAATACTTTTAGTTGGATTCGGAAATACATGATATACAGATTTTAATCCCCCCGTAAGATACTAACTTATATTAATAACTAATAAAAATGACATAATTTTAAAATATTGATAATTTTGATTTAATTGAATAATGCATTTTATCAGAAATGTTTCTTGAAAATCTATGTATGTAAACATTTCAATGGTCTGAATTTTTATGCCTAATTTGAAAGTTTCTGCATTACTACCCATGCGCTAAAAGGACTTTCGAAATGATCAAAATTAGTATGTCACTGAAATTCAAGTAACGAAAATAATTCAACTTCAGTATGAAAAAAAGGGACTACTGAAATTAAATGTTATTTCAGAATATGTTAGATTGAGATTTCAGCATATATAAGAACCGTGTTAGAAATACACAGAATAAATTACAGTAAAATCCATTTAACGCGAAAATGCTTAAGATGAAATATCGGTTAACACGAAATAATACAACGGTTTCGACAAACTATTATGTATTTTCATGGATTTTTTTGTCTTCACACGAAACGAAAATCGCTTAACACGAAAAGGTTTCTCTTCTGGAGACGACACAATGAAATATTTGAGAAAGGTTCTGTATTATTGGACTGCCCTACTGTATCATCGGAAGAATTCGTTGCAGTAGATGATGACAATGAGTGTACAGCCTCGATTATGGCTGACTAAAACATTTTGGAGTTTTCTCAAAGGTCAAAAAATATTATTGATGCAGATTCCGATGACGAAAATGAAATGAGTAATGCAGCTCCTGTGTTTCCACGTCATCCGAAAAGGGGAACATCATGAAAAGTATGCAAAGTTATTTAGATGCATTTTATTATGGAAAAAGGAATAATAAAATGGATGACATCGAATAATTTGTTAACTATTTGATGCAAAAAAAGAAAATACAAAGAAAAATGTCAGATTATTTTCTAAAACCTCAATACACGTTTTGTTTTTCAAAATTCTCTAAAATTTTGTATTAAAAAAATTTCATTTTGTTTTATTAATTTCTTTTAAATACAAGCATATATACGTATCTATATAAATAAAATGTACTGTAATAAATTTAATTTTGCTAAATGTATGTTTTTTGTGCAATACCTTTTAACACGAAGTTTTTTAACACGAAAAAATATTTCATTCCCTTTAATCGCGTGTAAAATGATTTTCACTGAATATGTTCAGTTGTTTGGGTACTGCATGTTTATATCAGGATTAATGAATGATTTGAAACTATTTTTTTTTGTAAATATATCTTATTAACTTACTCTAGTAGTTCCAAAAACCTTTGCGCTGGATAAGGAAGTCTATAAATTCTTTCTTCTATCGTCAATTTTCGATTGCAGTTCGAATACGCAGTTGACGTGTATACCAAGGCCTGATGTAATAAAACAGAAGAATAAAAAATGAATGTTACTTAAAATTATAATTCTATAAAAATACATTCACATTAAAAAAGTTATATGTAAGCAAATGAACTTACTTCACAAGTTTTTAAGTTTTTGCACAGTTCGATGATGGAATCTGTTGCTCGAACATTATTCTCTAACAGAAACCTACAAAACGTTGTAATTATTTTATATATATATATATATAAGGTTTTTTTTTCTAATAATCTTCTTAGAAAGTTAGTTAGTTGAAAAAAAGGCAGTTTTTCAATTTCTCTGCTATTATAGTTCACACTCTCTATATATTCATATATTTATCTCGTTCAAATTTTCAGTCGTTGATAAAATGCATTTTAAAGCAGTCAATTGAGCTGAAATTTTATATTCATCATTATTTTAGATGACAATACAGTAATTTAATTTTCATTTTCAAAAATTAATTGATTAAAGCTAATTATTGAAATAATTGCTAATACAGCCACGTTGACATCGTTTTTGGCGAGTTAGCGACCCTTTTGGCGACTTGTGTGAAAACTTGAAAAGTTTTTTTTCTTTCTCTCATTTTAAAGCGCTCAATTTTTCTGAAATTTTTTAAACACTATTGTTTGGGGTAAAAATACGTTAATTTAATTATAATTAATTAAAACTAATTGACTGAAGTTAACCATTTAAAGAATTACAGATATAGTCCAGTTGACTTCATTTTTAGCGACTTGTGTTAAAACTTTAAAAGATTTTTTTCCTCACGTTTCAAAGCTGAACAGTTGAACTGAAATTTTTTATACACAATTGTTTTGGATGACAATGCGATACTTTAATGATCCTTAATAAAAATTAATTGCCCCTTAACGTTGTGATTCTGTCATATGTTTATACATATTTATATTAATTGTAACTATTTAATATAAAGTAACTAAAATAAATATTTTTTTGTTGATTTAAGTACAAATTGACTTAAATTTTTTTTTATATTACTTTTTTATGTAGAGTCTAGTTTGCCAAAAAGAGCAGACGAACAGAAAATATGGTCAAACAATTTATTGTATTTTATTTCTTGGATTAGTGATTCTCAACCACTGTGCCAAGGCACTTTTGTGTGCCACCAAGTTTTTACAAAAAGTAACATATTCTACGGGTGGATCTTATAATGCTGAAAAACCATAAAATGCTTAGAATTCGCATAGATATCCATTGAAAAATCAGCTAATTTTCAATGAGAAGTTCTGTAACAATCTACTAGTTGGTGTTTGGGGTTTTGAACAAAGATCAGCCATAACAAGTTTTAAATGCACTTTTATTAATCCCCTTTTACTTAATCAACACAACTAAAGGTAGGAAATGCACTAAGTTAATAATTAAAAGAGCAATACTAATACGGCTTAAGGTTACTAACATATAAGTATAATTTACTCCACTTACTCCTGGAGCACTCTTGACTTCTACACTAGAATTCACTGTAAAAATCTTTCTTAATTATACGACCTCCAGTCGCAAATCTAGTTCCCAATTCTTCTTCTAGTTCTTTATTACTTTTAATCTCCAATTATCAATTATCGTCCATCCATCGACTAACATCGCGTACCTAAATGCAACGCTTAAATGGAACAACTCATTTGCATAAATTAAGTCTTCTTTGAGAGAACGTTTTCGACAGAACTTATAATTAAAAAGAATAATTTTACCACAAGAGGATTAATAGAAGGTTCTCAGATAGACCCGCTACAGTTCTTTATATGTTTTACAAATGATGTAATAGATTTTTACCTCAATGGCTTCAAGAAACTAATAGAAGCTGCACAATGGAACACAATCGACACTTCTTGAGTGATTTTTTGCATATCTTCGATGCTCATACCCAAACCTGGCTTCGATATATCTCCCGGTATAACATGAACTTTCTTTAATGCATCTGGATTGTCTTTCTTCAGTTTATTGAAAATCTAAGGAAAGAATAATACCGTGGTAGAAGTAATGCTATAAGGCATACGGAAATACGAAAACTTTATCCAGTTAACTGTGGCGTCCCGTTTGAGAGCGCGTAACTATATGTGTATCATGGAAATCGAGTGATGACGAGTATACTTGTCAATCACTGTCACTGTTAAAATATTGAATCAAAAGATGAGCTTATATTATAAATCCCAATTTTTATTACTAATACTTATTTATTTGATTAAAACAAACATATAACATACATATTACTTGAAAAACGCAAAAAAAAATTAAATACATTTAAGGTACCCAACTGCCCTAAAACTGAGAACTTTGCCAAAAATTGACAATTTTCTTCTATGATTTTATTTTATAAGCCATTTTATTAGCTTTAACAAAAATATCGAGTTCATTATTTTCCGTTCACTATAATAAAAACTGCAAGTGTTTTAGTAAAGCAGATGCCATTACTTGAAGCAAGATATGTCATACTTTAAAACGAGTTTTACTCGAAATGTTTTTTTTGAAAATGCTCAAACGGGACAGCGATTGATCAAAAGTTTGGAAAATCATTAACTGAAATTTTTTGTGTATGTTCTGTATAATGGTAGAATTGTTTTAACTTTCAGATTTATCAATCACTGTTTTATTACAAAATTTACAGTCCCTTATGTTAACATAGTCATTGTTTTTTTAAGCAATTTCATAAAATAACTAAGATAAAGTGCTCTAGTCTTTGTAAAAATTAAAATATCTCTTATCATTTCGAAAATGAATAACATATCAACACATCAGAATTGAAAAATTGAAAATCTCTTCATATACATTTGGTACAGATGGGCCCGAGTTTATGTTATTTTTTTGTCAATTTTCACCCATTTTTTTTCTCATTTTAGTAATAATACTTTCTTATTCTCTTCTTAATTTCATCATGTTTTTCTTAAAATGTACTAAACAAATCTCTAAAAACCACAAAAAATCCCCATATCTCCATTTTTTTTTTTAAAAAAAAATGTTGTCGCAAGTAGTTGGATACCTTAAAGATAAGAATTTAAATTCCTCCTTTTCCACCGAAACATGATACTATAGATCTTTGCAAATTTAACACCAGTAAAGCGATTTCTTCCGGATCTTACATTTATAACAGTGTGCCTACGGGCTGGTGCATACAGAAACGCATGAATTCATCTTAAATTTTGCATATTTATTTATTTTACTCCGGCCTGCCCTCAAAATACTTTAAAACATCTTAGAATTTGAGAATATATATTGTTTTCCCCAAAAAATACAATTTAAATAGTCAATAGTCACAAAATCCTACAACTTTTCCATGACGAGTAGACTTGTCAATGACAGTTAACTGCGTAAACTGATATTTTCGATACTTAATGTCTCGTTTAGTATAATGATCACTGTTAACTTTTATTTTTATTGATTGGTACAGTTTCTTAAAATTTTCTAATCAGTTGTTATTAGAAACATTCAGAAGATCGGTTAGACTTGAACACTGTGGATCAGAAACACTTTAGTGAGGCAAGAAATACAACACAAAGCACGTGTACTAAGCTATTTCTCTACATCTAGGGTGTTAAATTCAAAGGTTAAACTCAAAGACTAACTTAAATGGCCAAACAAACAAAGTTTTACTTTAGGTGGGTGGTAAAAAATATCAATATTTATAAGAAACGTAAGTTTATTTCAAGAAATACATTGTAATAAACATATATAAAAGAACAAGAAAAATGTAATGTTTACATTTTGATACCTTGACATCTTTTCTCTGCTATTATCTTTCCTACTTCGAAAGAATTTTTTAAATTTTATTATACAAATTGTGTGCTGATATGTTGGCCGTGCTGCAAAAATGTTCGACGTGGGGCACCCGGAGTTTGACATTCCGGCTCTACATACTCACCAATTCTCGATAAACGTGAAATAAATCGCAACACTAACTGTTCAATGCCTTTAGCAATAGAAATATACTTCTTGGTAATGAAGCCAACATGTAACAGCTATCTTAACCTGATCATCTTTGACGACCCCCCCCCCCCACTCAAGTATTCATTTAGCTCAGAGAACACACAGAAATTCAAGACGGAGACTCCACGAGAATGCAGCGGTGGTCGTTTTCTCTCCTGTCAAGTGTGTGCAGGCTTTTTTGTACTGTTGGAACCATTTAATTACGTTTGGAAGTGAAATTGCATGTGAACCATACACCACCACTATTTCATAGTAAATTTCCTCACAAAGGGGCCCTTTTATTCATCAAAATGACACTGCTCTACGGGCTTCTATGTTAAAATAAATTTACAGCTGATGCACTATTTTGGGACGTTCTATTTTGTACTACTCAAACTAAAATATCAGTGTCGGATGTCATTGACTTCACATCTTTCTTAAATTAATGATGGTCTTGTTACGATATGCTGCAATATCTTGAGGGACAAGTGTATCATTTTGGACGAGCTACGTATAAGAAATCACACTAATTCGTAACCATAACCTGATACAGACATAGCTAAAAATGTCATAATTTTAGAGATTTATGTACTTTTAAATCATATTTATTCCATTTCATTAACTTTTTGTACGTTAAATTACTTCAATTAACTTCTGGTATTAAAATACTTGTTACTTCCAATAAAACAGTTTATATAATTTTTCCGTACGGCATTAATGATAATGAAAAATGTGTGCATTATTCTTGTAGTTTTAATTGCTCATAAAAAAATACTTTCTAGATGAAAGACTACAGTTTGAAAAGAAGAAATTGTCCGGGACAGCAAAATAATTGAAGTGGCTATTTACCTACAAATTGAGATCGTGAATATAATACCAAATTGAGAGAGAAAGTTTTTAACTATCTCTTTTTTAAATTTTGAAAAACTAATAAATATTTTTCTAAAATTGTTTTCTTTGGGGAGGGGAGATTGAGCCTTTTAGATATACCGTCTGGCTGGCTACTCAGTGGAGCAATGTCTTTATAAAGAGGGTTGTTAAAAGGACAAAATATAGAATTTTGGGATTAATTCCTTTCTTAACAGAAGTGTACAATTGCTATTTTAATGTTGAAATGGTTTTCCTATCAAAGATATTAATTTGAATAACTGATGAAACTATCCAGGAAGTCCATTATTTATTCCCAGATCTCAAGATGTATTATAATTATGTACATTATATAATATATATATATATATATATATACAGTGTGTGTGTGTGTGTATTAACTTCGTATTTCACACTTATAACTTATGCTTATGATGTGTTGTATTGTTTAAACGACACAGAATACATTAATAGCGCGTACTCATAATTTTTATAAGAGCAACTGTTTTTAAGGAAAGAAAATTTATCAATTATTTTTTGTCTTTTTGATTTCAATTTTAAAAATTTAAAAGCCTGTTTGAGTTTATAAGATTGAGATAAAGTAATCTAAAAATTCTTGATAGTCTTGGGATTGAATTTGTTTCTTTTAAATGTAACACATAATATATAACTGTGTGAAAGAATATGGATAAAAAATTTAAAATGAATCTTGAGGTGTTGATGAATCTGCATTGTAAAATGAGTCTGCAGTTGTTTGTGCCTTTATTACGGTGAATTTTGTACATCAGTATGAATCTAGCTTATGTAAGGGGTCTTCCACTTTCATCGTGAATTTTTCTTTTTTAAAAAACTTTGAAAATTATTCCAAATACACGTTCAAAGGGATTTATAAGCGATATCAAGAATATTATGTACAAATTATATTATATTATAATTTTTATATAATATTCGTGACAAAAATATAAATATATTGTATATATATTATATGCAAAATTATATTATACTAAGAACATTGCATACAAAAGGCTATGTCACAGGTACAACATTTCTTCTGCTACCTTTCTTACTGTAAGGTATATGTAGAATTCAAACTATTTTTGGCAAAATATTGCATTGCTAGTTTGTCAATTAAAGATCAGGATATATGGAGAGCAAATTATAATGGTTATATTATAATTCAGTTCTTAAATTAACATGATAGTCATTGTGTTTTAATGGACAAAATATTGGAATTTTTAATATTGTATAAGGTAAAATATTAGGAATAAGTTATTGTATAATTGATATTTTAGAAATTAGGTATATAATAATAGTTAATTTAAATGCAAACGTCATAATAATCATTTTATTTGTATATAAGCACATATTATCCACTTATATTGTCTTCTAATAATGGTGTACAATAATGCCCAAAATTACAGTAATTTTTTCAGGTACAAATATGTTTCTATAGAGCAGTGATTCCTAAAGTGGTCTTTATAGACCCCCAGGGGTCTATGACGACTTCCAAGGGGTCTACGTCAGCCAAAAATTAATTTGGGGTCCATGAGGTGAAAGAGGGGTCTATGTAATACTGGATGTCATTAAACTAGATCGGGACTTTAATTTAAAAAAAACTTATAATCACGTATAAACCAAATTTTACCTATATATTTAACAGATTTATTTACTAAATTTAATGAGGTTAATTTGCATTTACAACGTGACAGCATAGATTTTATTAAAACAAGAACCATTTCAGTTGTTCTTTTCCTGATTTAAGCTAAATAAGTTTAATACTGGAGGTCCCAAACTTTCTAAATTTGTCACAGAAAATCTCTCAGAACGTTTTAACCTACATTCAATATTTAAATACCTTTTATTCGAATTTCGAAACCTGGTTTGAGAATGCTTTGACTATGGCAATACCAGTTTGTTGTTTAGTTAGTATATTAAACAGTTTTATTCATTAATTAATTTTAATTAAATTAATTAACATTTGCTTTTAAATTTTAAACACTATATTTCATTACAGTCAGAAATTTAATTCTTTTAAAGTAGGAATAGCAGTACCAGCGGATAAAAAGAATTTAAGTTGATAAATTTGCAAAAGTTCAATATTAATTAAGCAGGGGTCCCAAACCGAAAAACAGGTCAAGGGGTCTACGAGACAAAAAAGTTTGGGAACCTCTGCTATAGAGTCATTAATATTGCGTTCGGCCTCTTTAATGCTATAGAGTAGTAATTCTTAAACTGTGGTCCGCGGCCCCTTAAGGGACCGCAGTGCCTCTTTAGGGGGTCTGCGGAGTCTCTCATTTAATGTTAAACTTTCCCTCTTTTACAGCCTCTGAAAGGCCTCGAGTAAAAATTGAAAGATATGCCATACTAGACTCGATCACTAAATAGTCCTCAATGAAGAAACTCTATTAGAACTTGTATTTTGATCAAGAATATTAAGTCGGGAGGGATGTTGAAAATCTTGAGAGTTCGCAGTGTCATGCTGATAGATAAAGGGAGAGGGGCGATCGAAAGTTTAAGAGCCATTGCTATAGAGAACAACATATTTCTTACATATACTATATTTTTCAGTCAAAGCTGGTCCTTTTTTCTGGTATTATATCTGTTACGCCTAAGATTAAATGATTTTATTTTCCCTTAACATGTTAAATAAAATATTTTTTATTTAAAGATCACCCCCTCTCTCTCTTTGAATTTTAAAAGCGCAGTATAATAAACACGTGTATGAAATCCAATGTTGCTAATGCTGAAGAAATTGATACAATTTTCGGAATGAAAAATTTGTTCCGAGTTCTGTTTAGGCTGCATTTAGGGAAGACAGACTTGGCTAAATTATATATATATATATATTCTCACAGGGAATTCATTGTTCTAAATACTTAATATTTATAATGAAATTTATAAACGCTAAAAGATTTATATACTTACTGTTCTGTTAAAAAGTTCTTTTGTTCTGCTCTGTGGATCTACTCCTTTCTTGGGTCTCAAAAGAATATATATGTCTCGAATGCCGGGACAACATCGTAGAAGAATTTCCAAGAGTACCTGGGTTAAAAATCAAAAGTAATATTTTTTTGGATATTCAAGTCGATTTTTGCTTAAATATTTCAAATTTTAAATTTATTAAAAGAAATTGCATATGCTCACGATGTTTTTAGAAGCCTTACTTTTGTTATAATTTTTTCAAGGTTATAATTGTAAATTATTTGGTTAATTAAAGAAAAAATTCTTTGTCCGGTACTTACGCATTACCGCCCCATTGCCAACGTTCAAGATAACTCGCCAAATTGGCAACTACGATTTTGCATGTGTCGTACGCGCTGAATCGGCAAACATGTGCTTCGTTTTATATATTACCAATACGTTTTCGAATATAAGTAAGTACCCTTAGTCCTTACGGTATGGATGTCTAGATACTACAAACTCGTCATTAAAAATATTTTATGAGTGTAATATAATATTTACTTCATAATATCATTTATTTATCAAATAAAATACGGCTAAGCCTCATTAAACTTATCAAACGTTCTGAATCTTATTTTGAACTTTCAGGGAAGTAAATTCGTTGAGAGAAATTTTTGACTATAAGTAAGGCATAGCATGTACTAAATAGAGTAGAATTTTAAAATTCAGCTTTCAATAAGATATCTGATTATTTAATTGTAGAAGAAAATTACTTAATTCTATCAAATCAACTTTTTTTTAATATATAGAACCTCCCCAAGAAAAAAAAAATGTTATTTTATATATGAATACTCTAAATGCAAGTAAAATTTTACAAACAAGGAAATATTTGTATTTTCAATCTTTATAACTTATTACAGCCATATTTCTAATAAACGTGCAGGTGAAATATGTGAGATTAAAATGTAATATTTACGCAGACCAGTGAATAATTGGAGCTATTAACATTTAATCAGCTGCTGAGTATATAATTTTGGTGATAACATTTAAGTCACCCATGTGAGTTTTATTTAAGTACATTAAGAATCTTTTGTATAATCAGCCTGTGCTACTGTCTAAAAGGAAAGCAAAATTAAGATATTACGGAATTTAGGAAAAAATCTTTAGCAGTGTATACTGAGAGATTAATAGAAGGAAATCTGCCATTGATAAAGCAGGTGGAGAGACAAAAAAATGCGATATCAAAATTTTAGCTAAGCACATGTCCTATAAAAAGTTTAAGTACTCTTAAAACATGCAAAAACTTAGGGTACACTAAGCCAGTTTTAGAATCCACGTGTACCAGTTGTGTGATATTCAGGAATGTGTTTTTTCTGTTAAACATTAAATGATTTTTTTCAGAAAAAGATTTTTGTATGATTAATCTTTTGATAATAGTATTCCAATGGACCGATTTGAAGCGATTTCTTTAAAAACAGGATATTCAAAAAGCTATTTAATGGTTTTAAAACAAATTTTTTCCCATTGGGCTGCGCTGTTGGTATTTTAAACCTTTGCAGACCTAGTACATTCCCCAGATCTGGTATCACTTTTTAGCGCTGCACCATATAGGCGATACCAATTACAGCAAGCAGTTTTGACGCCCAGTTTCCTCCACAGAGGGAGGCACCTGAGCTCTTGACGATGCGAACTTGCACTAGGATTTAATTTTGCCGAGAGCATCCAAGCCAATCAGACACTCTAGGGATCTTTTACATGCCGCATAATCATACGACATAGCCACTGTCAATTTTCTGCATTATGAAAATCCACCGACTTGGCCGGGGTGGAACCCACATCCTTGGGTGCAGAAGGCCAGCGACAAACCAACCACGCCACCCAGCCGGCTTAAAACAAAACAAAAAATCAAAATTTGCTTTATTAGGGACATAGCTACCGCCGTATCAATGATAAGGGGCCCTAAATCGCATAATTGTTAAAGGGCCCTAGAGAAGGGCTTCAACGAATTTTGATTTTGGGCCCTCTCAAGACTAGCTACACCAGCGTAATTTATTTACATTTATTTATTTTTGAAAACCATAAACGATGTTTAAATTAAAAAAAAAAAAAAACTCGCATAATTATTCTAATGAAATTCGTTGAAGCGAAGTGAGAGCAATCGATTCCCTATACAAGTACCAACAATAAAAACATTCGAAAATATATTAAAACTGTATTCTCCTATTAAATGGCCTAATACAAAAATGGAACACACATTTGACACGACAGAGAAATATTCCAGTTTTCTCAAAAATTTGTGACGTTTTAATGAAAACACGTGTTTATTACAGAGGGGTACATAAATGAATATCCCGACTTTGTAAGGATATGTAAAGGACACGAAGCAAAGTACAACCTTATTGCTCATCGAAAATCCAAAATAACGTCTGGAAGTGTAAATTTAATACCATTATAAATATTTATTGTGAGCCTCTTCAGAATCAAAAATATATAGTAGTAGTTACGATAAATCATTTCACACTCTTTTCAGCAAGTCTGATTTGACATTTTCAAAAGTATCAGTTATACAATTTCTAAATTCGTTAACATCAGCTGGTAGTAGTGGAATGCTACCAGCTGATGCTTAATGTACCCCCGGAAAAAAATAACCAAGCAGTGATGTCAAACCTGCGAAGAGAAAACTGTTCATGAGATAGGTCTTGGGGTATTTGGTGAAAAATCCACAGATCCGGTAATTCGTCATCTGTTATAAAATTCCACGGACAGCTAAGTGCCAATGGGTTGCGTATCATCCTGGAGTAGAATGAAATCCAGATTCTTCTTCTAACTGTGGCAACACCAATTCTGCCGCATATCCAAATAAATAGTCCCAATAACATTCGCCTCTTGGAAAAAGCATGGGCCGAAATGCTACCATGTCCATCTTCGATATACTAGATTTCTGGTGGCTATACTTTTTTTGTTTTGTTTTAATATCCGAGCAAAGCAGGTATATTTATGTGTGTATACCCAGTAAAAAGTTCTCAAAATTTAGAAACGTTAAAAAAAATATTAGGACAGTTGATTTTAAAGCAAGCCGTTGCATAAAAGGGTTTTTTTTTCCATAAGAAAACCACCTATTCAAAATTTTTACCATGTACGTAAAATCAGAATAATTTATTAAAGATTAATCTAGAGATGATCTTTTTTTTACTTATAAATGCGATAAACAGTTGGTAATACTATATAATTAAAAGTTTTGATTTAATCTAATATGTTAGTCTTTGACAATGTTAATAAGCCTTGTATTTTAAGTTTTTAAGAAATCAAGAAAACTAATTGCTTAAGTCTTTAAAAACTTTGAGATAATCTTTATTCCAAGAAAATCTGCTCAAATGCGGTTTCATGGTGAAACTTCACCCTGCTGAGGTAAAGGTTTTTTACCCCAACTGTGGTGCTTTGAATCAGCCCCTCAGGACTCACTTCCTGTGTATTTTGGATGCAGAGGAATGCATGAAGATGGTGTGTGAATGGGGTTGCTTATAATAGAACCTCTTTAATGTTACAGTAACATGAAATGAAGCAATAAGTAAAACGCCTCAACGAAAAATACAAACACATCCTTCTTAAAACAGACGTGCAAATTATAGTAAAAGGCTTTGAAACTTTTTGTTTCCTATTTGATTTCCCTCAAAGAAAGAACCTATTTTCAGCATATTACATGCTATTTTCTACACATCTATCTACATATCAGTCAACCATCATTTTAACTTTACATGTATTTAAACTGGAGTGTGGGGCTTAGATCAAACTTTTTTTGACTCACGGAACCCTTTGCACTATAAGGTGTTTTTCGGAAATCTCATTCCATACATACACATACACTTAAAAAATATAACTTAAAACGATATTTAGAGTATATCAACATATTATATGTACTTTATGAAAAGCAATTAAAAATTATTGTTATTAAAATTTTTAAAGTAATTTCGATATAAAACACATTAACATTATTAATTTTGGATAGAAGTGTGTTATTGAGTAACTGGGATATAAGCTTGCATTTTTTACACAAACTGTCAAAGTCTGGGTCTATTGAAATTATTTGCAGTCACATTTCGTATTCAGCATTTAATCTGATTCTTTATTTCTTTTGTTGCCCCATATATTGGAAATATTTTTCACTTAATACGTTATTCTGAATGTCAATATGTTGTTTACAT
>BMAO01038913.1:0-17121 GCA_019973975.1 Trichonephila clavata | reverse complement strand
CGATGGAAGTTTGAACAGTTCATCGACCTCAACCTCTGAGGACGATGTGAAAGTTGCTGAGAGTGTAATGATGGAAGGGGTGGCTAGTATTTAGCACAGTTTTCTCACCTTCTTGAAACAAAGGTGAATCACTGCCCTTCTTTCCTCCTTGGTGCATACGGACAATGGAGCTATCTTGTTAAACGATCTGCTGCCCCCAACGACTGAAGAAGACGAATGACACCATGTTTCGAAGTGTTTGTTGCCTACTACCCTTCATTCAGTACTGGATACTATGGATGTTTCTAAACCTTAGAAAAAGAAATTGCAAAAGTCATTTTACAACACACACAATCTTTAATTCATCAACAACTGAACCTTTTTCTTATCTCTCATGCTTAGAATCCCATAAAGAAATTAATATGATAAAAATAAATCTTCATTAGTTCTTATCATGTCATAACAATATATATAAAATAATAATATCTAATAATAAAACAAAAAAATTGTTGTATAAATATTAGATTATTATTAGATATTCTTCACTTTAAATGTCTACATTAGCTCTTACATAAACTTTACTAATTCTAAAATTGTTTTACAGTTGATACCGGAGAATTATACAGCTTCCTGTTTTCTGTCTTCCGAGACAATATATATATATATATATATATATATATATATATATATTTGTACTTATATAGTTACTTGCTTCTTTTTTTTTAATTCAATGTATACGAATCTCAGGTAAGTTCTTGAATTTTTGTTAGATCATAAATGTATATTTTTGCTATTGCTTCATTTATGTAATCGTTATTCATATTAGTCCAATTGTTTCACGCAGTGCTTCTCAAACTTTCAATATTGGCGTGACCCAATTTTCAATCATAATTTTCATCGCCCCCACCCATATAAAGACCATACATTGAATGTAATAATAATAATGTACTTTAAAGCTAAATTACAATATGACCTTAATTGTAAACCGTAAAAATTATCATATAAATATCAAATTTATTATATGTTACTTTTAAGTAAAAAATATTTTAAGTAATTTTTAAGTAAAAAATATTTTAAGTAATTTTTAAGTAAAAAATATTTTAAGTAATTTTTAAGTAAAAAATATTTTAAGTAATTTTTAAGTAAAAAATATTTTAAGTAATTTTTAAATAAAAAATATTTTAAGTAATTTTTAAGTAAAAAATATTTTAATAACTTTTAAGTAATACGATATATGCGTATTATGTTACTTTTTATAGTTCGGAATGCACTTTGTTTTTCTTCTTTTCAGTATATATTAATTTTTTTAATAATCTTTTGTTTTCGACGTTTCAATATACTCGCACCTCTCATTAAGGATTTTCACGTCTTCCCGGGGAGGGGGGTGTGCCTCACAGTCTGAGAAACGCTGGATTAACGAATTAATGTTTGTTCATATGAGTGCAATTCTTAGACCGAAGTGTTTTTGAATCATGATTTATTCTCTACAATGTTTATTACACTACTCTTATAAACTTTTTGCTGAAGGGAAATGTTAAAATCCAGTCAAGAAAGCTTGACGCTGCTTCATTGCCCTAAATTGGTATAACAGCCTGAAAAAACGTATCGTGGGTAGTCTAGTGATTAGAGCACCGGACACCAGACCGGAAGGCCTGGGTTCGATGCCCGATGCTACTTAATACTTGCCGAATACACACGTGCTCGTTAAATCAGTAGGTCCGAATGGTGCCGCCATTTATCGTGTTATGTGAGCAAAATCGTACTGTTATCTTCTTGAGGGGCTCAAAACTTAGGCTAACGACAGGAGTAGATCTACCCCTTTTGCCATGATGAATTTCGTGGGCCTCGATCTGACGACGTCAGACAGGTGGCATTAGTAACAAAAACGTATCATTTTTCCATTTTGCTCAATTGATATTTCTTTACTTTTGTTCTTGTTTTTTGGTTTCAGAATTTTGATTTTTTTCTCTGATTTTTAGAATATTTAATTTATCCATCTTTTCTTTAATTAATTTTAGTTATTATTATTATGATGTGAATTAATACATTTAAAATCATGATATTTAAGAAACTATTTATGTAATTCGCTCTTTATTATTATGCAATGCTATAATCCCCAAATTAATTTAATTCAAAACTGGCTAAATAAATATTGAACTAAAAAAATTTAAAAATAAGTCTACTACTGTTTCTTTACGTTTTTATTTTTTTAGTGATACACTATAGAAAATGTTATGTTTAAAGAAAAAATACTTTTCAGGGAGAAAAATAAATAAAATGTACCTTAAATAAAATTTTAGATGGTATGATTAGATGTAAATGATTCGTTTTTTAAATTTTAGCAGCCTCTTAAAAGTTTTTCAAAAGACCATTACGTAATGAAAATTTTCTAGTATTTTACAAACTAAATTCTTCAGTGTATTTACTCCATATAATAAATAAATATACAAAGTTTCGGGGTATCATCCATTTAAATTTGCTGACAGGAATTTCTATCTTAAAAAAAAAAGAATAAAGAAAGCAAGAAACAATATCTGAAAAGTTACAAAATAATTAGAGTAAGGGAGAATTTATAAAACAAAATGAAATAAAATAGATGATTTTACACTAGGACTAGTCTTTTTTACGTATTCATTTGTTATTGTTGGGTTCACTTGTGGAAGATGATCTTAAGCATTCAAAGAGTTTCAGACAACTTTTAAAAATTCTGAGTTGAAGAGAAAGGTATTTTGGAAGGGGGCTTATATCTAATTCCCACTGCTAATACTTAAAGAACCTTTAACACAATAATCATAATTTTTGTATTAAATCAAATGTTATCGCTTCGAGTTATGCACTTTAAGGGAAAACTATTTTTATAAGAAAATGTTCTAGAACGGATATTCTTTGAAATTATACGCATGAGCGTAATAATCTATTTGCATGAGGCATATTTTCGTCTCATTTAACTCTTTAGAGAAATGTCTTAAGTAAATGAATAAAGGAGAATTTATTTTCATTGCATAGCTAACTGATCCAGCTTACTAATTCTATTATTTAGAAAATGAATATACAAATACTATACAGTTCGAATTAACTAAAACAATTTTTTGTTAATTATTTCTAAACCACCTAAACTTTATCTGCCTTGAAGTGATAATAATGTTCAACTTTACCAGCACCAAAGGCTTATCATAGGCTTATCTTCGTTTGTGAGCATTTGAGTGTAAATTTGGATCATTTTAATTGTATTTATGTTGAAATTGATGTCGACAAACAAAACCATCTCATAAATATTCTTCGTGAAAAAACGAAACTTTCAGTTTGTGTGAGTCATTTTTATTTTATTAAAGTATTTTTGTTGTTTCAGCTTGACTAAAATCAAACTGCATAATTTTTTTTAATCCATCAGAAAAATAGGCTTGAAAATGTCAAACTTTTTTTGGAAAACTTTTGGTCTTTGAGTGAGATCAAATAAAAGTCGATACTATTTCTTTTTTCAGGAATATCAAAGAAAGGAGAAATTCTTTCAAAACTGGATTTCTGAACTTTGAAAGAGTGAAGGACGTTAGCTATCTAAATGTGACACGTTTTTCTGTTTATAGAGAAAAAAAGAATATTCGGGTTTCTTACAAGGATTTCCATTGTAAAGAAGAATAAGAATACTTGAGAAACTTCGGAATTGTGATATTCCGGTAATCCACGTTTTCATATGCTTTTATGTGCTAAGTTTAACTTTTAACTAAGAGAAACATTTTGGATTCTTTTAAAAACTAAATTATGTAAAGCCATTTTTTAAAGAAGATGTAGATTTTTTTTGTTAAGAAGTACTTTTAAAAAATTGAAAAAATAATTAAATTCTACAACTTATCCGTTACTAAATTGCCTTAAAAATTGCTTGTCTTTTATGATTAAAAACAATTATCCAACCTGTAATAATGTATTTGCATGTAAGATTGCATATCATTAATGTCTAAGACAAAACAAGTGTTAAAAATTGCTCTCAAATATGGTTTATTATAAGAAGTGTTCAGTAAGCCACCTCCTCGGTTAATCTGTTGGGAAATATCTAAAAATTTCATTATCAGGCTATATGACTTTGAATGCTTGCAAGGTTGACAAATCAAATGACATTTTTAGATCTCAACTAAATTATAAAGCTTTCATACATTTCCTGAAAATATTGTACAATATGAGTGTAATGAATTCACGCTATTATTTTTTTTTTAATTTCAGTGAGTTCTATCAGAAAATCAAAACTACTTATTTACAAATCATTGACAAGGCATGTGCTACAGAAACGTGAGCAATGACTGAGAGACACAAGGACACTTTTTCTATACTTAAAAGAATAGTCCTTAGAAGTATTTGGGGGTGGGGGGCTTAAAATGTGATATCATTTGGAGAAGAGCCAATTTAAAAAAATTATGATTTTTTTTTATTTTTATTTTTTATTATTATTAAAATTAATTGTGGAACAAATTTAAAACATTTATAAAATTTTATTGATGACGGACGGATGGATTGCCTAGAAAAAGATATGAAATCTATTAATTTTTGGAACTGGAAAAGAGAGTCAGGCCATGAACAGGACATCCTGGAATGGAATTGTTAGGAAGATCAAGGCCAACTCTGGACTGCCATGTCATTGAGGAAAGACGTAAATTTCAACGGTCTTTTTGGACGCATATTATTTTCCACAGACTGAAAATTTAGAACTACTGCACTCCTAAAAACACAAACATGATTCAAATGAATCTCTGTGTAATACGGATGCGATGTAATGGTACCTAGCTCAAAGATGTGAAACATTGTTCGGCAATTGCACATAATGATTTCCCATACACTTTAGCCATACCTTCGACGTTCCTGGACATTCTGTACTGCCTAATATGATCTCTCTATTTCTATACTGGTGGCCAGAATCATTTGTACCTGTGAAACAGGATTTGTCAGAGAACATCACTTGACCACTAACTAAGTAGACCTTCCCTACATTATTTAATGATCAACCACACACACACACACAAATAACACTTTACTGTTCATTAAAACAGTATTGTAGTTTATAATTGTTTTAATACTTTGAATTACTCTGTGATGTCGTTTTGTGTTGGGTATGATGTTGTAGAGGTTTCATGCAACAGACTTCGTCTTGAGGACAGCACTTTTATTTACAGTAAACACATAAAAAGAAATATTAAACGCAAATTGTAACTACCCACGCGGGAAATTTCTCTAATCTGGCCACCGCCCTAACGCGCCGGTGCCGAGAAGCTATCTATTTCAAAAACAAACAACACATTCTTACGGTAGGGGGACACAGTGCGCCTCCTGGTAAGGGGAGGAAACACTACACCCCCCACACAAGATTGAAGTGTCACACATGATACTCAATCTGATAATAAAATAAATGAGCATGAAATAATATACATTAATATCATACACTAAGATATAAGTAACTAGCATTATCTCTCACACATAAAGAAAAAATATAAAAAGATATGTATTTTGATATCCATAATTATACCATAATAATCTAGAAAATTGAAATTTAAGAAATACACAAAATAAACAACAGTTAGTTAAAAAATATTTAAAATCAAATTCTAAAAAAAAACATTAGCATTTTTTTTTAAATGTAAATAGATACACAAATAATATAACGAAATATATAAAATGAGATTCAGAAAATATTGTTCACTAAACCTAAAATGTTCCTTTTAAAATTGAAAGGCACACTTGTTACACTAATCGTGAGAGTGCATCAGCATGAGGCATTTTCACACCAGGACAATGTTTGATTGTCACATTGAACTTTTGTAGAGCAAAAGCCCATCTTTGTAGCCTCGCAGATTGTGGTGCACTCTTTGTCAAGTAAGGTAAAGGGTTATGATCAGTATAAAATTCAATTTCAGTCCCAAATACCCATACTTCGAACTTTTTTAAGCTCCACACAATAGCAAATGCTTCTCGTTCAATAGTTGACCATGACTGTTGGGTCTTGCTTAATTTTTGACTTGCATAAGCAATTGGGTAACACTGATCACCACATTTTTGTGACAGGCAAGCAGCTATGCCAATTTGGGATGCATCTGAATGAATGGTATACGGTTTATCAGGCACTGGAGAGTACAGCGAAGGTGCTTCCGCTAAAGCTTTTTTCAGAAGATTAAATGAGAAGTCATGTTTCTCAGTCCATGGGATGGAATCAGGTACTCTCTTTTTGGTGAGTTCGGTCAATGGATACACAAGTTCAGAATATCTGGGTATATACTCACGATAGTAATTGCACAGTCCAAGCACACTACGAAGCTCCTTCTTCGTTTTAGGCACTGGTAAATTGTTGATAACTGCAGTCTTTTCAGGATCTGGTTCGTGCTTACCAGAACCGATGATATGTCCCAAATATTTAATTTGAGTTTTCCCAAAGGCACACTTTTTAAGGTTCACAGTGAAATTTAACTGTGAAAGTTTCGTTAAAATAGTATCCAAATGAAGAAGATGTTCTTCCCAATTTTTGGAGAAGATTGCGATGTCATCGATGTAGGCACGTGAAAATTCTCTACAATACGATAATGCTTTGTTCATTTCACGCTGAAATGTAGCAGAGGCATTTTTCAAACCAAAACTCATCACCTTGAAGCGGTACTGTTGACGATGAGTCTTGAAAGATGTAAGATTTTTGCTGTCTTCCGCCATGGGTATAGCCCAGTACCCTTTCAAGAGATCTAATGTCGTGATGATATTGGCTCTTCCAATAGAATGTATGAGCTCCACAGCATCTTCCATCGGAAAATCATCAGACAAACTCTCAGAGTTAAGAGCTCTGAAGTCAACGCAAAGTCGCAGGGTACCATCTTTCTTGTTAACGCAAACAATTGGATAGGCTATTTCTGCATCAGATTCTTCAATTAAATCAAGTCGTAAGAGCTCCTCTATCTGCTCATCAACTTTAATCTTCAAGGACTCTGGGATGCGATACAAGAATGGCTTCTTCCGCTCAATATTAGGCTTTAAGCGAATTCGATGAGCTCCTACTTTGGCTATTTTCACATCACTTATGAATAGTGTACGGTGTTTTAGAAGAATTGCTAACACTTGTTCTCTCTCAGTCTCCTTCAAATGATTCAGATCGGTTTCATGTAGAACTCTTTCAGATGTGGATCTCAATAAATTAGGAGTGGGATGGATTTCTCCGAATTCGTGGTCATCTTCAAAAATAACTCCAACTGCAAGTGCACGAGGATGATATTTCCTGATCTTATTCACATGAACATGTCTTACAGTTCCGTCGGGCAGTTTAACTTTATATGAATGGGGTGGATGGTGTTGAATTATCTCTCCAGGTCCAGTCCATCTAGCATAGATCTTATTACTAGAATCTGGTATCAGCAAAACAACTTGTTCTCCGATGCTAAAATTCTTTACGGATGACCTCTTGTTGAAGTAATCTCCATAACTTTTTTGTTTCTGAGCAGCAGTTAAAGATATACTCTCAGCAGCTTTTTCCATCTTGATCTTCATTTCCTGAAGGTAATCAGCAGCTGACTGGGAAATGTTCGTCGGAAGATGTATTTCGCCTGCCCAGGATGATTTAAGAATCGCCATCGGCCCTCGAGCTTCTCTGCCATAAAGTAACCTAAATGGTGATACACCAGTGGTAGTGTTTGGTACTTCACGGTATGCAAACAACAGAAAAGGTAATTGTCGATCCCAGTTTCTTGGATCTTCACGAATAACATGATGAAGCATATCCTTCAACACCCTATTCCATCTTTCAACTAACCCATTGCTGGCCGGATAGCCAGGACAGGAAAACCTAGGACTAGATCCAATCCTTTTCGTGAATTCTTGGGTTAGAGCCGACTTGAAATTTGTGCCTTGATCACTGGCAATTATACTCGGAATTCCAGTCCTCGAGAATATTTGCAATAGAGAGTCACATGCGGTCTTGGCTGTAAGTGATCTAAGTGGTACTGCCTCAGGCCAACGTGTGTGTTGATCCATCATACAAAGGACATATTTGTGCCCTCTACCCGATGGTGGTTGAATAGGTCCGATCACATCAATGTTTACTATCTCAAAGGGAAGCTCCGGACGGACAATAGGTGTAATGGGAGCTCTATCTCCAATTTTATCAGATTTCCGAAGCTGGCACCCTTTGCATGTCTGGACAAATTCAGCAATTTCCATAGACATATTTGGCCAAAAGAAATTATATTTTATCCTCTCTTTTGTTTTCTTTACCCCCATATGACCTCCAAAAACTGACTCATGTGCTAGTTTCATCACTTTGTCTATTCTGCAACGCGGTAAAACTAATTGCATTACGGGTTCATTTAGAATTTTATCCCTGTGATAAATTAATTCCTCAACTAATAAAAAATTTCCTTTATTTAATTTCAACTCTGCACGAACCTTTTTAAGAGAATCACAATTATTCTGTTCATCTTTTATTTTACTGTAATCCGAATTAAAATTTAAATTATCTGAGTCGCTCTCGACATAAAATATTTCGTTCCCGGATTCTGCGTCATTTTCATCATTTGAAAACGGAGTAAAACTATCAATCGATTCGGCAAAAGTATCATTTTCTTTTTTATTAGTTTTATCATTTATCGAACATAAAGCCTCATACAAAGAAGGAGGTATTAAAGCCTCAGCATTTAATTTATCCGTGATCGCTACCAAGCAATCCATTGGATGATTCAAAAAGAATTATTGTCAAGAGTAATAGAGGTTTTAATTAGTTTTGCTTCTACATTCTCTCCAAATGCAGAGCTTAAAGTAATCTTTCCGAATTCATCATTAGAATTATCTGGAAAAATATTAGAATTACATATAAAAATTTGAGTTCCGCTATCCAAAACACAATTTATTGCTTTCCCGTTAATATAAATAATAACATATTTTAAAGGTTCAAGGTCAACTTTCGGTTGTACATATTGTACTTGAGAAGTCTCTTTTTTCTCATTTTTTAATTTAGAATATTTTTTATTACAGTCTCGAGCTAAATGATTCTCACCGCAAATGTAACATTCTATTTTTTTATTTACTTTACTTTGTTTTGAGTTATAAATTTTATTTTCTTTCGAATTAAGATTTGTTTGGTCTCGTCTCGAGTGAGGTGGGATATATTTAAAATAATTTCGCAAGCCATTTTGATTATGGCATGCTTTATGTGAAAACTCGGAAAAAGTTCTTCCTTTACAAGCATAAAACATGTCACACTCTTTTCCCATTTGAATTGGTTTAAACCAACTTTGCTCCTGCTTGATGAATGGCAGTTTCATCATCTAGCGTTTGATATAATTTATCGCTAACAATTAACTCTTTTAAAGAATTAAAATCATTGACATTTCTCAAATGACAGTATTGATCCCAATTGGTTAATAAACGAGATGCAAACTGAACATGCGTTTCATTTTGCATTCGTTTCGCTTTTTGAAAATTTTGCAAACAAATTAAAGGCGTTGGCTCAAATTCTCTTAAAACTAAACTTTTTAACTTATCGTAATCACTTAGTTCTTCGTCTTTTACATAAACTAAAATATTTTCGGCTTTTTCACCTAGCAAATTTAAAAGAATCTCTCCCTTAAATTCATCCAGCACATTTTTGGTTTTAAAAGAACGCTCTAAAGAAGAGAAAAATATATTCCATCCCTCTTGTTTTTTAGGAATCGGAAGAGATAATGTGCGCACACTTTGAATGAAATTTTCTATCGAAGTTTGATTTGTTTCGGGATTTATTCGCTGCAAATCATTGCTATCCCTTTGACTATCCACTTTAGCCCTTTCTAAATTTATTTTACCAAGTTCTATTTCTAATTTAATTTGTTCGAGTTTTATTTTTTCAAACTCAAGTTTCGATTGTTCCGTTAAACGTTCTTGTTCTTCTTTCGACTTTCTATCCGCGATAATCGAGTCCAAATAGTCATCGATAAACACTTTATCGGTTTTGTATTTGTCGCTATTTAAAATTAAATTTTTTAAATCCAACACTTTCATTTCTGGATTTATTATCTCGCCTAATTCATCAGCAATTAATGTTAATTCTTCCTTTCTCGCTCCACGAAACATGATTGAAAGGAATTATACTAAATGAATTAACCCCCAAAATTTTGTAAATAACAGTTGCTGAACTCGCTCAAACAAAACAAAAGGATTGCCTACCTCGTAGTTCCTTTTGATGTCTTGCTTCACTCAGGTTTCGATCCTGTCGTTAATGCGACAGTGTGATGTCGTTTTGTGTTGGGTATGATGTTGTAGAGGTTTCATGCATCAGACTTCGTCTTGAGGACAGCACTTTTATTTACAGTAAACACATAAAAAGAAATATTAAACGCAAATTGTAACTACCCACGCGGGAAATTTCTCTAATCTGGCCACCGCCCTAACGCGCCGGTGCCGAGAAGCTATCTATTTCAAAAACAAACAACACATTCTTACGGTAGGGGGACACAGTGCGCCTCCTGGTAAGGGGAGGAAACACTACATACTCCTTCCCAAGATGCCCCTTTTAACTTAGTTATTTAGAACAAAATTATGTAGAGACGGTGCCTAAATAAGTATCTTACATTGGTTAACTTGTTAATAAAATTCGTTAATTTCATTAATTTCCTCTCGAAATCCAAAACATGCAGAAAATTGTAATAAATGATGAAAGTAATTACTTATCGCTTGTTGTTACTTTAATCATATAAAAAGTCATTTAATAAAAAAGCTTACATCAAAGAGCTTAAATGTTACAATTTAGCAATAAGTTAAAGTTAAAATATATGTCTCCAAATGAAAAACATAATAAGAACATATGTGAATAAGATTTTTTTTTGGAAATTCAATGATTGCTAACACGTTTTTATAAATAGCTATATTGGGGTTATAAGTCCGTAAGTTATAAATAAATAAATTTTTAATAAAGTCGCATTAGAATGGAATACCTTATACTTCTTTAATAACTTTTTTTATGTATGCTTCAAATTTAATTGTTTTCTATCCCATCATTTTAATCTAAGAAGTGAATTTTTAATAAAAAATTGTATGCCAGTCGGAAGTTACATATAAATCCGTACACACTATAATTTAGTATGCACTGGGTTATTGATATATATTGATAATTAATTTTAATTTATTTCCTAAGAAATAAGTATACAGGTTGCTTAAAATGTTTCGGGAAGGATGTGGTGCAAATAATTTCAAACGAATAAATTACTCTTTGTCTACTAATTTTTTCGGGGGAAAAAACTCCTTTTATAAGTAACTAAACATATATAATGTATTCTAACAAATTTTCAAAAAAAAAAACTATTTTTAGTGCACATGACTTCAAATTCTTACAGATTAACTACGATAAAGTCCGGCGTATACCTCGCATTTTGAATACAAAAAATGAGATCTAAATTAAAGGGCGCACGTTACACTCCGGGTTCAAGCAAGAAAATTCTAAAAGTAAAAAAAAAGAAAAAAAATGAGCATATATATACAATATATATAGAAAAATTAGACCTCTACATATATCAAAGTGCTGTTTATTTAAACATAATGACATTCCTTTTATGAACTTATATCAGAGTTTCTCAAACTGTGGGGCGCGCCCTCCTTGGGGGCGTGACAACTTTGTGAGGGGGCGCGAGCATATTGAAAAGTAGAAAAAATATTATTAAAAAAATTACTAATTTACTGAAGATAACAAAATACATTATGATATAATAAAATTAAAAATACATATTTAAACTGATATATTACACTTATAAATGCATCAGTACTACACAATGTATCTTATATATAATTTAACAATACCAAGTTAAGAACAAGTTTAATAATTACCAATGCTCCATGGGATTGTCATATATAAAATTATATACAAAAATTAACACTTATCATGTTAGTTTGTACGGTTTATAATTAATCCCTTAACTGCTGATTAAAAGTTACGCGATTCGCTTTCCTATGCCAATTTACTTATTTTATATTATTTGCTTCTAATTCCGAGGAATATAGAAGCAAATGATATAAAATTAGTAAATTCTTCGCAAACATGGTCAAGATTCTTTTATTGCATTCCAAAACCTTCGGAATAACTTTATGGATAGCAGTGCACAGAAAAGATCGCAATTCGGAAAGACGTATATATACGTTCGAAGAAATTAACGCTTTGGCTGAGCGAGACGTTTATATAAGCCGGTGGCACTTAACAGATTAAAGTCGTGTCGTATTTTTGCGTCAAAGTTTAGTATGTTTGAACTGAATATATTGTTATTGTATGAGGGGGGCGGGAAGAAAATTATGATGGAATACTGGGTCGCGAATGTGGAAATTTTGAGAAGCACTGACTTATAGGGTTGAAGTTCTAGAAGTATACTATTTTTTTCTAAAGCTTGGAATAATACATCGAATAAATGACTTTGAAACATAAAAGCATTGCACACGTACATTCCAGGTTTCTTCGTAAAAAAGGGAGTGAACATGTTATGCGGCGAATATACCTAAAAATTTCAACTTCAAAGTATTGGGTGCCTTCCACGCCAGGATTTACGGTACTTTTATTTTACATAAAGTGATTTTAGTTTTATTGCAAAAACACTGAAGAAATTTCGAACAAGAACATAAGATAATATAAAAATGAGGCATCATTTTTATTTATAGAACTTTGAAAGACATTATAAAAACTATTTTTATACTGTTGTATATGTAATAAACAAAGAAAGCAAGTGTATATATGCTGTATATTTTTGCTTTCCGTACGCATTTTCGAACGCGTTTCAAAAGAGTAAATAAGATAAATGTATACCCCAAACTATCCTTTTAAAAGTCCATATCCACAAACAATTCACTATCCCACGAGCCATTTTTTTGTTGTCAGAGATTCAATTTTGCAGTAAGAAAAGATAGTGTGTGGAATTTTTTAAATAATACAGCGTTCCAGAATACTACCTAAAGCTTTGTATGATAAAAAGTACATCTAAAAGCATACCCGGCTCTAAATTGTCGGAAAAGTTGATAAAAGGAAAAAAAGTACTTAAAAAAATATTTATTACTTTCAAAACACAGCAAAACCGAATGAAAAATACAAAAGACGTTATCGCTTCAATTCTATTTCAAAAATTTCGAATAAATTTGATCATTTGTTGTTAAAAAAAATAAAGTATAAATTACGAAACCAAAAAGATTAAACACGTGCTGAAATAGCCATATTTTCTTTTTTCCTCAGTTTTAGAGAATAAACAGGATAATATTTTATAGAAACAGTGTTTTGTTTTTTCAAAAATTGTATGAACAGATAATTTGTTTATGGAATCCGATAAAAAAAGTGTATAGTAAGCAATTTATATAAACATACCAATAAAAAGTGAACTATAAGCTAGATAACCATTATCAGTAAAAAAATCATCTAGTCTTCCTTGTTATCACTCAAGATGAATTATTATTTTTATAAATTTTTCTCTTAGTCATAAATAAAAAGTATTCCATAATATTCAGGAAGCGTATGTGGAGCATTTTGACACTTGAATAATATTGCTTTATAGTAAACAAAAATAGAGCAAATTCAGCATAAACATATTTATTTGATCATTATCCTTGGAAAAGTATTACACAAAAGGATAGATAAAAATAACAGCAAATATGATAGTAAACCGAACACAAATAACAATTAAAATACAACTTACATTTTGATGGATTTAATGATGTTTTCTTAAGTCATATGACGAATATTTATTTCAAACTCCTTTATCTTTGATTGATGATTAATTAACGAAAGAAATAATTTTGTTATTTCTGCCGCAGTTTAGATTTTATCACACACACACATTATATATTTATAATTATGTGTAAATGCAAAGGTGTGTGTATGCTTGCCTTTGTGTGTGCAGACGTATTTGTTCGTGCGTTTGTATGTTTGTGTGTGTGCGCGTTTGGTGTGTCTGCGTTTGTGTGTGGGAGTTTGTGCGTGTGGGTGTGCGTCTGTGTGTGTGCGGATACTCTTGTATGTGTGTGCGTTTCAAGTCAACGTTTCGTTTGAATGGGATTTTAGTGGAGACCTATATAAGACTTAAACTCAATGCCAATTGTTTTTGAAATGAAGTTTAATATATTTCAAGGAATTCAAGATTCCAAGCCTACAACATAACTGAAATAATTTGTATTCATTAATGTTTAAAATAGCGGTTGCAGTATTTCATATATTTCAGTTTAATAGCATTTCTTTATATGAAAAGCCCAAAATTTCATATTAGTTTAAGAATGCCATTATGGAACTCGGTCTAAAATCAGCATAAACAATTAAAAATAATATTCTTACCTTAAATTATATGGTAAATCCCAGAGATATTTCTGAATAGGAAACAGAAAATAGTTCGAAACTTATTAAAAAAATTTTTTTCCTTCTTGATCAACATTTTTTGAGTTTGAACATGCGTATTTATATCTTTTGTTAGCTGTTATGAAAACTATGAACCACATTAAAAATTTGGAGAGGAATTCAATTTCAATAAATTAAAATTTTTATTATTTAAATCAATTCAAATTGAAATAACACTTCTTTATTGATTATTTCAAAAGCATCTTTTTTTAAAGCTGCCATCGCAAGCTTTCATTTTACTATTTAGAAAACTTTAAAAGAAATTACAAAAGAAATCAGTCAGTGCATATCAGTGTATGCTATTTTTTTATGTAACTCTTTATTTTCTAAGCAGGAAAGTGAATTTATTTCGTTTTCTTTCCGCTAAAATTGCACAGTGCAATGTTTATTTTGAATTTATCCATGTTGGCTGCTACATTAGCAAATAAATGGAAACAGGAGAAACCATTTCTTTTGTGGTCAACAAAATACTCGAGAATACTCTTTAAATATATCTAAGATATCGAATGCTGAAACACTGGAATATAGAATTTTTAAGACGAGTTTCAATCTCTAGAACACCGAGCGTATTTGACAAAAGCAAAACGGGAAAAACAAATTGGAAAATAATGGATTCTGTGTGTATGTTTGGATTTCCAACAATAAAACATTTCTTCCCGAAAAATTGTTTAGTTAAATTATTAAGAATTAGAGTCATTTAAAAGGCAGCATTTGCAAACTCAAAAGATTTTTGGAACTTTCTTAAACTGTTTTTAAAAATAAATTTAGGGAGGTATTGCAAGGATTGGATAGAAAATTAACTTGAATACAACTTTGCATATCTATGTTCATCCACCAAGTTGTGGACACTTTTTTTTTTGCAGCTCTAGTAAGTATTTCTCAGTACTCTAGTTTATACTCAACAAATTCCTTTAGTAATATTAATTATATAAAAAAATTGCTTCCACATTTTAATAATATTGATATTAGATATCTTAAATAGATATTAGATTCTATAGAAAGCTTAGTTTTTTATGAAAAATGCGTGGTTTATTCAAATCAGTACTTCTCTAACTTTCTATATTAACGATCAAGATTAAATCATAATTTCCATCGGCCCCCTCCATACAAATAACAATGCATTCAATTCAATTATACTATACTTTGACGCTAAAGCTGCAATACGACCTTAACCTCTTAAGTGCCATCGGCGTACATATACGACTCGCTCAACCAGTGCGTTAAATGCCATGGCCGCATATATACGTCTTTCCAAAATACGATCTTCTCTGTGCACTGCTATCCATAAAACTTTCCAAAGGCTTTGGAACGCAGTAAAAGGACCTGGACAATGTTTGAGAAGGATTTACTTGTATCAGAATATTTCCTTATTTATTCTTTTTCTCCACCCCCCTACCCCAGTACATCACATGTGTGCGCCTATGTGGAGAACGGAGGCATCGGGGAATTAATTGTGTGCCTTTTAATCAGCAGTGAAGGCATTATTTATAAAACGTACAAACTATCAATATAAGCGTTAATTTGTGCATATAATTTTATATGTGATAGCTCAGGGAGTCATTGGTAATTATTAAATTTCTTCTAAATTTAGAATTGCTAAACTAATTATAAAAGGCATTTTGAAGTACTGATACATTTATGAGTGTGTTATATCAGTGTAAATGTTAATTTTATATTTCATTAAATCAGAATTTATTTTTTGTTTACTTTCAGTAAATTTATAATTTTTAAATAGTCTTTTGTTTTCAAATTTTCAATATATTCACGTCCCTCCTTTGTTGAGTTATCGCGCCCCACAGTTTGAGAAACGCTGATTTAAATAGATAAGTTTAATTTAATTACACGTGAATACCTACAAAATGAACTGTGGATGTTTCCATGTTCAAACCCCCCTTTGTAGTTCAAAGATGTTAGCAGGAAGAAAATGCATTAAGTTGCTTGTCTTCTATCCAAGTGCTTCTTAGAGTTTACTAAAATATTTTCAGGAAACATTTGTAAGTAACAAGCTCAGTCAAAGCTTTGAACGAGCGTTTCTCTTTTTATTGCCAAAGCTCCCGTAAATCCATTGAGATTTAACACGTCAGCCTTATCTTCATCCATAATTTATCCTAAGAGAATGTGGATTAGAGGATCATCGAAACTCCATTCAGGAAAATTCCTAAATGATCAGTAAGTTCCATTTAGGAACTATGAGACTTTAAGCGTTATTTGTAAAATTGCTTCTTTGTCATGTAAATCAGCACCATCATTTTGTCAGTTTAATTTATAATGGTTTAATGTAGTGTTTCGTGAACTAAGGGTCCCATGACATGCATTTGGATTCGCCAAAAGTTTTAGGTTTTAGATATATCCTTTTGTATAAAATAACTTTTAATCATTAATGACAATAAATATTCAACATTTACTACTAAAATCTCAAGAACTTGTTAAGTTATCGTAAAATTCCGGGTTACAAATTGCTTTTAATACGAAGAACTTAGAAGATTTTTTGTCAGTGAATGTAAGAGAATTTCTACAACAATTTCCGAAACTGCAATGCAATCTATTTTAAATCTTGTTCTTCGTATTAATTACTGGAGACAACCACTTTCGTCTTTAACAACCATAAAAGCAAAGTATCGATCAGAGCTAAAGAATATTGAGTAAGTATTTCATCCGGCGGGTTGGTGACTATTATTCCCTGATTAAAAAACATAATTAAAATAATCATGTATATCCTTCCCGTCGATTACTTAATATTGCGTATATGTTGTTAATAAAAAGTTATACCCAGAATTCAGTTTAAAATGATTACACTTGAT
>BMAO01038912.1:0-19005 GCA_019973975.1 Trichonephila clavata | reverse complement strand
AATGACCTTGTCACTTCGGAAAAACATTACAATTCGCGGGCCACATATAAAAATATATATCTCTATGATAGATTTGGATTCATTACAAGCATTTATTGGAGTAAAAATTTAAAACAGAACGAATTATTATTGTTTTCATTATTTTTATATGTATACAAACATAGATAATATAATACTGAAAATGCAATGAATCAAATAATATGATTTAAATTTATTTGATTAGTGAGATAATAGTTCTCAACTCTTTCACTGAGTTTTTTCAATAGATCTCAATGCATATATTTATACATCGTAATTGATGTTGCAGGTTTTCGTCCGATAGTTTGAGCGCAATTTCCTGTTTGATTACTTTCATTTTCAAGGGAAACAAGCAATATAAAAAAAAAATTTAAGTCAATTTCTACTTTGAATGAATGAATAGAAAGTATTTATTAATGAATGAAAATTTTAACAAGATATATGTATAGGAGAGAGTGAACTAATAGTAGGAATTGAAAAAAAGCATGATTTTGTCTGAATTGTTGTAACAATGCGCACCTGGTTTGGCTAGTTTGGATGAAAAACTGGTTTTCGGCGCTAACTTTTGTCATTGTTTTGTTTTAGCATTTACAATGTTACAATAATGGAGACAAATCTAAGTTGGTGTCGAAACCGGTAATTAATTTATTTAATTGTAATTAATAGATAAATATTTGAAAAAACTGTATTAGCATCAAGTCTCATCCACTACATAAAACAATACTATTATTTTGTTGCCAAATATGCGTAAAGATTAAATAATCTTATGGTTATCCAACGGTATCAATGTTAAATTTATGTTATTGTATATTAAAATCAATAATTGTATGTGATTTAAAAATTGTATTTTAATCTATATGTATATGCAGCATAAAATATATCATGTTTTTATCAATGTTGATATATTTCAGAATTTGTACTAAAAAACGCTGGGGAAAAAAATTGTAATATTTTTTCTTTTGTTTGTACTTTCTTCATTTAAAAATTGTTTAAATATTTTTCAGATACACGTGATGCTATTGTACCGCTATTTATAATTAAAAGTAATGTAATGAAGTTATTATTTGCGCATTTTGTTTGAAAAATATTTAATTATATTTTATAGGTAAGAATTGGTCTTAGAATAAAAGTGAGATAACTCTTTGTTGATTTTCTATGCGGACTCGAAATATTTTTTTTGTGAGGAAATATTTTTTACTTACTTAGATAACTAGAACCAAAAACGGAGAGCAATGTGCATACAGTTTTCTCTTTTGAAACAATTAAATCTCTCCAGCAATGGCATTCAATAAATTACAAAAAAGCTGTAAATTTATCTTTGGAGTTACCTTTCCAATTTTTTTGACATTTCGTAATTGTCCATAGTTTTGGAGATCTATTTCAAATAAGATCTATTACAAATTTATCAACTTCCATCCTCTCAAAAACTAACATTTCTTGAGTAGTGCAGAGTGCCACTGAGAATTGTGCCGCGTGCCACACGTGAAATAGGTTGCCAACCCCTTTTCTATCGTATGAATGTAAAATTGTATCATATTGTTTGTTCATTTAATACAGCATATTAAAACGTGAAATTAAGTTTTTCATTGCTTTAAATCCACCCATTCTTCCTTTGAAAATCATTTATTCAGAAAAAATTAAACAGTTTCGTTCTCTACATCATTTATCTAGAGCATTGATTTTCAAACTGTGTTCCACAGAACCTTGAGATTCCACGAGTCACAATAAAAAAAAAATCGAAAAGAAAAATTATAAATGTGTATGCAAAACGGATTCAAGTTCTCATGAAGTTCATATAACCACAATTATCTAAAAATGATCTCATACATTAAAATTAAAAATTTTATTTATACATAACTTAACTTTGTTGTGAAAAACTTGTTAAAACTTTTATTGTTTTATAATAAATGAATTTAAAACTTTCTTTCTTTATCTATTAGATTATGAATATACTATTGTTTGCTATCCCGAGTTCCACAAAGTAATTTTATACTAGTTAGTGTAATATCCTGAAACCTTTTACATTTGTAGGGGGGGGGGAACACCTATAATGAAGAAGATGGAACAATTTATCGACATATCAAGAGATTCAATGCTAAAATTTAAATTTAAGCTAGAACACCAAAATTTTAGGTTGCCATTTCTTGCAAAATACGCAGAATTTCTCACATAGCTATGAACATTTTAATGCCATTCACAAAAATGTATTTAGTAAGTGAAAAATATTTCTCAACGCGAGTGTCTACAAAAACAAAATATAAAAACGAATTAAACGCGGAATATGAAATGCTACTGCACATAATTTCCAAGGGCCGACAGTTTGTGTAAAAAATGTGAACACATATCTCAGTTACTAAATATGATGCATGCGCAGGTGACATTTGGATCACAAAATAATATTATCAATGAATAAAAAACATTAACATTACATCATAAAATTTTCTAATAAGAAATAAAAATTTAAAAATTTTCTCTTCATATAACATTAAAAATATATGTTTATCTATATACTTTAAATATTATTTTAAGATATATTCTTTTAAGTGTGGAATGGGATTCCCCAAAAACCAGTGCCGAATTACTCATTAGGTGGAGTAGGTGATTGCCTATGGGCCCCACTCTTTTTAAGGGCCCCAAAAATAAAAAAAACCCAAATATTTAGCTATTTTTTGCTGCAAGAATTAGTTTTTATTACAGATTCTAATAAATAATTAGTGTTTAGTTACATATTTTTTAATTCGCAGATTATCTGTTATTTTATTTGTGCAATGAAATATATTGCTAAAATGTTGTGTAATAAGATTATTAGGCTACAGGGCCCCGAGAACTGGACTGCCTAGGGATCTCCATGTCGTTTTATCCAACACTGCGGAAAACATCTTACAGTTTTAAGGGTTCCGTGAGTCGAAAAGTTTGACCACTGAACTTTGTCCAGAAATAACTCTTCCATGGACAAGATTCCCTGCTGTTTTACTCCCTCCCTCCCCTGAAAAAGAAAAAAGAACTACCAATTTTACGATTGTGACCCCCCCCCCCTCCTAAACCCCATTTATTAGCGAGCGTCGGCTTTCGCTGAGGGGAGAATTTTGTTGAGAGGAGTACCCGAGAGAGAAATTTATTGCCCATCTAGGGAATCTTTAGAAAAATATTTGTGCCAAAAATTTCGCAAAAGTCAACGCCATCTAAATGTCATGTAAGATGTTAAACAACTGACGGGCTTCCCCTTAAGAAAGTTTTTTTACTTAATTTATTTTTTACTTTTTAGTTATCGCTGGACAGGCTTCTCAGCCTGTTCAACGTTGGTTCGCCATCCCTGGTTTAGCTGAATCAGTTCTCGCAAAAAGGGTATTAGACGAAAAACACAATCTTTTTAAATCCGTAATTTTTAAGCAATATTTTCAATCTTCGTGCAGATCTTGGGTAATATTGTTCTACATACGAAAAAAAGGTTTCGTGAGATTATCTTCATAAATGACGAAGTTATTCCATGTTTAATTAAAATTTTGACTATTTTTTGAAAAATCTTAAAGAATATATTATTTATTTGAAATATTTTGAAGGTAAGGGATATATTTCTCTAACATCTTCGAAGAAAAATCTAGTTATTAAAAAACTTAAAAAGGCATTATTTGTATTAATCAATAAAATTCTTTAAAATTCAAAACGCATGTTGTAATCAAAAAAGCAAGTTTTAACAACTAATGATAATTTTTTGTTGGACATTGAATATCTTCTGCATAAGAATCTATTTTTTTAATTGCTCAGGTCATCTTTAGAAACTTGATTTTGAAAAAATAATTAACCATCGCATTTTTTTTATACAGTCAGACCTCCATGTATAACGAACCTCTATTTTGGGAATTTCTCTATTTTAAGAACTTTTTCTGGAACCAAGCACATATTACTCTTTTCTTTGTAAAATAACTCAAAATTTAACGAAATTTTTCTTCGAAGATTCGATTTTTTCTCTCCTTATTTTTAAAACATTTCAAGTCATTTTGCAAATTATTCTCTGTTGACACATTTTATGGATATCAATAACCTTGAACTAGTTTTACAATGTGCCTAACTCATCTAAAGAAACAAAATTGCCGTAATTTTTCAAACAAAAAAAAACTCAAATAAAATTAACAGATTCTATCTGTAATTAAATTTAAGGACACATGTCGTAGTGTGTGTTTAGATTACTGGTGATAAAATGAGATATATTTAAATTACTTGTAGGCTTAAAATTAGAAAATTCATTAAAAAAAAATCATTCATTTTAATATAAAATTATTTTTTTAATTGAAAATACATTGCATTTCTGGATAATATTTTTCTCTTATTGTTTTCCTAGTGGATTCCTTTTTGATGGGTAAGATATATAAAAAATGATCTTTCCGATTCTGTAATTATTTTTTGTCTGAGTCTCATAGATTAAAGTTAGATAAATTTTTTAAAGAATTTCCACAATACTCCATCTCAGTTTAACTTGGCACCGTTGAGAAAGGTATTTAATGTACCAATCTACTTGAAAAACAGCTTTACTTTTTTTGTTTTGGATTTAAATCCAAGGTAAATAGATAGAAATTTGTAAAAAAAAATTGCGTACATTGTAGAAATTTTACGTTGTAGAAATGTAATTATTTTTTAGACAAAGTTAATTAATACAGTCAATAGCGCAACGTTATGAAATTCCAGTTTGGCTGAAAACCGATTTTCGACGCCAACTTTTGTCATTGTTGTAATAATAACATAATTACAACAATGCAGATATATCGAAGTTGGCGCCCAAAACTAGTTTAACGTTTTTAATTAATATCTTTTTAATTAATTGCTATATCGGAATATAAATGGTCAAAACATGCTTTGACATCCATTCTAAACGTGTATACAAAGTTTCAGCTCAATGTGGTGAAGATATCAGCTTCAAAATTGAGTTGCAAGATTCCACCCGAGCAAATTACATACATACACACATACATACAGTGCAAGTTAAATAAAAGCTTGTAATAATTTGCTGCTGATCGGCTTTTATCTTTTAAGTTTTGAACTCATCTTTAGATCACCGAATCTGGCAATAACTGATTTATTGTTTGATTTTAGCGTTATTTTGCATTTTTTTATAATATAGTTGTTATTTTTTTTCATGAATAACTGATTTAGAACTTCTGTCCATTACATTTCATGATTATTATAAACATAAAGAAGGGGAAAATTGGCTGGTCATTAAATTGGTTAAACTCCACTTTTTTTTAATAGCAGTGTACAGTATTCATTAAAATACTGCAACATCCATTTGTTTATTATTTACAAAATTTCAATTTTAAAAGATAATTTTGTACAATCAAAACCATTTTTGCTTCTCATATAGGGTATATTATATTTATTTTTAATATGTGTAAGAAAAGGAAATCGAGCTTGTTAAAAGAGTTACCTTCCCCCCTTTTTCCTGTTAGCGGTAAATATGAAAGGAAGCATGGAATTAAAAAGTGTAAAAATGTACTTGACATATAAAACTTTTTGGATTTTAAAATAAAATTAGTTTTATTTTTGACTGATGCGAAAGTGAAATTCTTAACTCTTTTCTGATAAAAAAAAGATGATATTCATATAATTTACGCTAACGTCATTGTTATACAGGGTGTATCCCAAAAGTTTCCCGAATGATTTTTGGTTGTTGGCAACATGGGCTGGAGGGGTGGAAAAGTTGACGGGGTATTTAATCTTTATTTCCAGTTTTAGTCGCCTTTGGGCAGTTGTTGAGGCAGGGTCACGCTCCGCGCAGAGATATCTACTGCACCCACATCGAGCAAAAAATGGTTCCTATCAGGGTTCTTTTGATCCTTCGGAACAAAAAGAAGCTCGCTGGTGCCAAATCCGGGCTGTACGGAAATCCTAACCCTGCCTCAACAACTTCCCGCTGGCGACTGGCACTACGTAAATTGGATTTCGCGGGCGACAGCGCGAGCGCTTAAACCCAGAAGAATTGGAGAAAAAGAACAACAATTTATGTATATATAATGTAAGGATAATTAAATTAGATCTAAAACTAAATCGCTAGTCCACTTCTAACTTTTATTTTCCCGTTACATCTTCAAGTATTAAATTTATTACCCAGTTCGGGAATGGATTACACATGTCTTTAAAAGATCTCGCCGCTCCTACCATTAATTTTTATTACCTAGTATTTGAAATATACCTCTTCAATAAGGAATGTACTTGAACAGACATATATGGCTTCTGAAGAAGCCGCGGACTCTTGAGTTTTAACACGTGTCATTCTCTCTATCTTACAAACAGATTGCAAAATGATCTCATGGAATAAAGATGGTTAAAATCAAAAGTCTTGATATTCACTCGGAAAACACGACATATATATATATTGAATAAAAAAAATCACACGAGTTCCCTAACAAAAAGGGGGGGGGGTCCAAGCACTGCGGCCCAACGAAGGAGTTCGAAGGGAAGAAGAGCGCAGGAAGGGGGTTGCCGAGGCAATCAGTCGGGACGGGGACGGTCGGTGACAGTTCAACCCTACTGACTCAGTGTAGATGAGTTTAGAAGTTGAATGTGTTGTTTACGTTGTTGTAGGGAGTGTTGATTGTTGTGTTAGGGGTGGCTTAAGGCTCCCGTTGACTCGCCACCACGAAGTCCCGAGCTTAATGTTAATGCTATGGGGGATTTTCTTATTTTTCTATTTACGTCTAGGGTGTTGCTTTTAATTGTATGAAATAAAATGCATCCAAAAGATCGAGAAAAAAATCAGTGTTTCTCGTTTTCGATTTTTTTGAAAAAAAAATTGTATTTTTAAATATTAATAAAGATCTGAAAATGTACATCTGGTGTGTTAAAACGATCATAAAAATATTTTCAATTATCGGATAAAAAAAGGTAAAACGAGGGAAGCCTTCATTTTTTTATGCTCTTTCAAACGCACATACTTTAAAAATTTTAAATTAATTTATTGGCGAGTAATTGGAATGTCAGCATTACACATTTAGAAAGAGGGGAAAGTAAGCTTGTAACTTCGCCTTCATGCGGAAGTATATATGAAATTTCCCCGTATGTTCCATTGACGAATGGTGATTTATGACTCTTTTGGTGGGTTGTGAACGAGAAATGTATGTTTAGAGGATATGTATAAAATAAAAAGAAAGATAGAAAAAACCGTTTAAGTCCCTTCGTTCCATTGGAAAGTTTGCAATAGTTTTGACGGAGATTCGATCTCGGTACCTTCCGATCCGTAAGCACACATCCTGCCCCTAGGCGAAAATGATCACTTCAATCCAAAAGGAAGTTAGTGGCTTATATGGATATCACCGCCACACACTCCTTTACCAGTGAGTCAGTAAGGCGAACGAACAATATCATTGTTATGGCGAGCTGTTGCTTCACCTGGTTGTGACGGCTTTGCTAGTTACGTCATGTGTGAGACCGCTTTGTTAATTGCATCATATGTTTGAGGGCTTTAGTTGCATTTGCGGCGGATAGGTGGCGCCATGACTTGCGCGAAGGTTGCGTTCGTTCCAAGTTCCCGGGGTCACCAATTGAAGGAGATTCGATCTGGGTACCTTCCGTTCCGTAAGCACACATCTTACCCCTAAGCTAAAATGATCACTTCAGTCTTGAAGCAGTTAGTGGCTTATATGGATGTCACCGCCACAGCTTCTTACATAAATATCAGTAGTTATTTGCAGTTTTTAAAGAGTACAAAAAGAAAAAATACAATGTGAGGGGGAACCATCTTTTGTGTGATTTTTTATGTATTCTTTTAACTGAAGAACATTTATAAAATTACTCTGAACAAGCTTAAATAATTACTAAAGTGAGCAGTGGAAACAATGATTAGAGGTTTTTTAAACTAATTAGTAGTTTTATAAAATTAAATTATTAGATAAAGTGTGAACTGCAGGAGAGAAATATTCTTAAAATATTTAGAAGACCGCAATTTCGGTCCATGTTTTTCAATTGTAACAAAAAAGTAGAAAAATGTAACTAAAGAAAAGATTGCATACATACACATGCATTGCATACATTTTTTATGTATAAATGTTTCATGTTTTACATATCTATGCCATTTTCTGTCGTTGAAAATAATGATTATTGCTATTCTTTCTTCATCGGCATATTCAATGTTTTCTTCATTGTAGAAAAATATTGCTTAAAATATAACAGAAAGAAAATGGCACCAAATTCAAATTAATTGCTGTTAACATGTTGGTAATATTGTGAAGATAATGCTTCCTATTTATGAGAAACCTGAATGTACAATGTTTTTTTGAGTGTCACTGTTTTTTGCCTTATGGTCCCTATATGACCGATCCCAGTACCACTAAAGATCCGCCGTGTAGGGGAGCGATGCACGTTAAACCTGTCGAGAGCTCAAACGTCCTCCCGTTGGTGTGGTGTGGTAGTTAGGAGAGGGGGTGCCAGCTCAGGTGTCGTCCGCGTCACTTGACCATGGTTCAAAATTACGCGGACCGTCGCCAAAAGCCCTCGTGTTGCTAATCAGTGCGACGTTAATATTCACTCACTCACCCTATATGACCGATAAGAACTCATCTTTGTTTTAAATGAAAAAAAAATCAGAAATTTTTTTTTAACAAAAAGGGGGCTATTCGCTGAAACTATGATGAGATGCACCCCTTGAACAGATTTTTCATCATGACTTAAGTTTGCCTTCTGACAATCTTGCAAACCAGAAAACTGTATCATTTGTAATGGTTAATTTTTTAGCAACATGGTTTATTCTTTGTTTCATTCAGTACTGTTGTTGGTTCTGGGCTATTTCAATGGGGACCTGTTTTTTCTGTTTTGGGTAGATTTTTTTTGGTTTTAGTTCATACTAATTAAATTTTTTTAGTACTGAATTACATTTAATACTCTATATTAAATGTTTTACAGAGATGTTAGATAGCATTGCACCCATACCTCATATAATACTAATTTAATGTTTTTTCAGTTGAAAGTTTCCTAATGTTTCTTATTTATGATAGCATTTAGTGAGAATCACTTCATCATCATTAATTTTTTCTTTCGGTTTATCTATTGCAAGTTATTTCACCCATAGTTCCCACAGCAGAAACTTACTACTACTATCACATTTCTAATAATTTTTATTTATATTTGCATTCATTCATATCTATTTACTCTTTAGCATGCTAATTTTCTCTCTTACATTGTAATATTTGTTTTTGTTAAATTATTTATTTTAGGCCAAATTGCAATTTGTTTAAAATTATTTATAATGTGAACATTCATTTGAAAAAAATATTTTAATTTTTGGTTATACTACTTAATACAGGGTTTTACCCTCCCTAAAAAAAAATATTATGATTGCTATAATAGATGAATTTTGGTTTTTAAAACTTAATCCGTGCGAAGAACGGGCATTTCAGCTAGTATACAATAATCTATTAAATATATTATTAGATTAATTATTTTATAATTAATACAATAAAAATATGTCTTTTTATATATTATTAATTTAATTATTTTATAATTATGTAAAATATTTAAGTCCTTTTAAATAAATTTATTCAATTAAAAAAATAATTAAATGAATTGGAAAAAAAAGTTGATAGCGTGACTCGAATCCTATCCGCAAATTAAATAAATTTATTTAAAAAGGACTTATTAAATATTTTATATAATTATAAAATAATTAAATTAAAAATATATATAAAAAACATATTATTTTCATTATATTAATTATAAAATAATTTAATAATAATAGTGCCATATTTCGTAAACATTTCAACGAACGAGTGGTCCAGGGGTAGAGCCGCTGCCAGTGGAACTGTTGGTCTCAGGTTCAAAACCTACTGACTGCTTCTCGCCAGTTTTTGAATTTGATTTAAATTAACTCTCTGGAATTTTTTAGAGTTGCACCGTATGCAAATTTATGTCAATTCAAGTACTTCTAGAACATTCTAGGTGTCACCACTGTATCTTATATTAACTGCTTTCCTCGAGCTAGGGGTCAGTACTAGAGGCTGTAGACTGCAAAAAATGGACTAGTCTATTTTAGAGCTGGGTGGGGTAAGGTAAATTATTCAGTTTTTAACAGGGAAAAATTTGTCAGTTTAAGGGGAAAATTTCTCGGTTATAGGGGATTTTTCCCTAATAGAATCTTCTGGAAAACTGAGAAGAAAACATTCCTTGCAATGATTAAGTTAAACATTTATGAAAAGAGAGAGAGAGAGAAGTTAATCTTTTTGGGAAGAAAAAGTAGTGCTTACAATAAAATTTAAATTAAAAGAATTCGCGATAGTGTAGAAATTAAAGTTTTGTTAGAAATTAATTATGTGGTTTGAAATAATGAGTTATTTCCTGTCACAATAATCATATGGTTGTGAAAAAATCCTCAGAAAAAAAATTCATTTGAAATAATTTCTCCATTTTTGTAAAACTGTATGTATGATAAATTGAATGATTAAAGTAATTGTATTGTAATGATTAAAGTAATTATTTAGCTAATGTTTTAATGCAATAAACGTAAAATAATAAATTGCTTCATTGCATTTGTATCCTGTTTCCTAAGAATTTTAACAACATACCTAATCATGTGTATCAAGGTAACATTATTTCTGATTATGAGAATAAAAGATCTGTGTATGAAAGTGTAGCATTTTGTTTGAAATGTGTATTTAATAAAAAAAATATAATCAAATATGTACACACATTTTAATGGAAGTAGTTTTTAAGGGATAGAAGTATATTATTGTACATTTAAAAAGTAATAAAAGAATATAAATGTGTATAGATAACAATATGTAACAGAAATGTAAGGTAAAAATGTTGTACCGTTAGATTCTCTAAAAGTGAGTTGTATTTTTGGTCCTATTTTCATCTAATCTGATCATTATGTGCCTGTTATTTAGTAAATATTAAGATTGCTAATATATGAGGATAATTTCTAGATTCAAAAATAAGTAATTAAAAGTGAAATGCTACCACAAACAATTTCTATACATTATGGTGTACAACACAATGAAGTAATACTGATAATTTTTAAGTAGTTGAATTCCATCAATTTTTTCCTGAAAAGGAATTTGTCTAAAAAAAGTTCTGGAATCATCCTGTTTGTTATAAAGGGATGATGATTATCTATAATGTATATTTATAGCTAGACACTGAATAAGAATAAAAAACTATAAGATATTTTTCTAAGTTATACATCAGTGGGACATAATTATTTAACCTTGTTTAGTTTCCAAAATTTTGAACCTGATGCAAATACTGATGAGTATACATAATAATGAATGCATATACACGTGCTAGAAAAAGTCTATGTTCACATACTGTTGCTTACATAAAAAACAACAAAAAATTTAAAAACTGGAATTTGAAAGAAATTTTTTTTTTAATTATATTTTATTTAGTTCATTTCTAGTATTGAGAATAAAAAACTAAAGTAAACTGGGTTTGCTTTCATAGCTTTTAAAATAAATACAGGTTTGTAGCAATACTAACAAAAATCAAGTAGAAACAGTCTGCGTTCACTGTTTTAGTAGTAACCATAAAAATTATTTAAAAAGGATGATGAGCTATTTAATAGCTGGTAGGAATTAACACCGTCTTTTGAGAACATCCTGAAGTCGTTTCAGCATTGAATTATTAAGTCTTGTGGTTTCTTCAGTGCTTATCTTTTGACATCTCTTCAGCATATCCTTGCTAGATGTGTTGACGAGTTATGGGCTCCAACAAATCCCATAGGTGTTCTGTAGGATTCAGATCAAATGACTGCGGGGGCATGTACAATTGATTTGGGACATTATACATGAGCCAAAGCTTCACAATCTCAGTGGTATGCTTAAAATCGTTGTCGTGTTGGAAATGAAATGACAATCTTAGGCTGAGTTTGGCAGCACTTTCCTTTAAATTGTTTTTAGGACATCAAAATAATCATATTTGTTCATAATTGATTCGATATACTCCAACTTGCCATGCACCCCCACAGTATAACTTCACTGCCACCGTACTTTGCCATTAAACTAAATGCTCTTTTTGAAGCACTTGTACAAGGTTTTTTTGCATACCAATTTACAATATTTTATGCCAAGGATACAAAATTTGCTCTCTTGAAGAATATCACAGTTCTCCAGAACTCTGGAGGCTTATGTATATGCTCTTTTGCAAAAGCTATCTTTTGGCTTTTGAAACCTAAGACTTTTTGTGAACCACTCGACTACAGTATCCGCCCTTTTTTAAGATTTTTCTTGTAACACCCAAACAAATTTTTTTGGAACTTCTCGTGAATGTTGCAGTTTGAGTTTCCAAACGCGAATTATTTTTCACTACGGATATCATACTTCATTTTTCTCTGATTGCAAGTTTAGATGGACGACCAGAACGAAGTTTGGCTGTGTAAACTTCTGTATATTTAAAGTTATAAATAACATGCTGGATTGATGAGTACTGCCATCCAATGGATCTGATTATATCCCGAAGACTTTTTCACAATGATTTTAAGCTCATTGATATTAATTTTCTTACTTTTATTTTCCATGTCCTTGAATTGCTTCATATCTCACAAAAACATTAAAATTATTACATCACAACTGCACTCTGCTTTCCACTTTTGGTTCCATATATATATATATACATGTGAAGAAATTTCTGTAATTAAAATCTTTTGTATTGAAGGTATACTAATTATATGGCTGGAATACTTATATTTTTTATTTTAATCAAAGTTTTTACAAGATACCTATTTATGTGTATAATGTGAATTTTTTTTATCTATGTTGAAGGAATATATTTATTTATTATGTTGCTTATTTTTGTTAATATCTTTAAATGCTGTATACTTTTAATGTATTATAAAACTCCAAATCTGTATGCATTGCCACAGAAATTCAATTGTTTCAAATATTCCCTATAGTGTGGCAAAGTGAATGATATTGTTAGATTTGTTTGGCACCCATAGCTATAAGGTTGGCCACCCCTGTATAAGAATTAACTCTTCAGTGGAGTACAAATCTTCGTTGTTGTAGTTGAAGGAAAATCCATTTTCTTATACTTTAGTTACTGTAACAAAATAACATGAAAGGGATGAAATATTTTTCTTTTTTCATAAACATATAATACATTTCTAATGTATGTGTGTGATATGTTTCATTATATATAATATATTCTTTTGAATATATTATATATTCAATAAATTTTCATATTTTTTTAATTATGTATATATATTTTAAGAAGAATTCCAGAATATTCTTGTTTGAAATTAAAGTATAAGATTAATAAATGGTTCAATAAAATTGATAGATTGTGGTAGTTGTGTAACTGATGGAACATTTTTTTTAGTTAACGCAAAGCAAAAGTTTAATTATGATCTTGGGTTGACTTGTTTAAATTTCAATTGTTAGTAATTTATTCCAAGATCAATCTATGGTGAATCAAAAAATTAAGTTTATAATCATGTAGTTAATACTTAAACGAAAAATACCCATGAATGTTAATCATGGACAAAATGCTCAGTAAACATATATAAAAATGGCTTAGCATTTTTTAATGTATATTAAGGAATAGAGAATTACTTTAAACAGATCAATTCATATGAGTTATACAACAGTTTCTTTTTCACATATTTGTATAATTAAAGTGAATAATTTTCTTACAATGAAGAGGAGGAAGAAAAAATTACAACATAAATATCTAAAACATTTCATTAATTCAAACAAAGTACACAAGTGTGCTTACATCCCTTTTAATTATTTACCTAAATGAGTATTTTTCCATTGAATCAATTTTTTAAATTATATATCATTTTCTAATATATATCAGAAATTTTGCAGCAAGAAATATCCTTCATATTGAACTTTACAATAAGTGCTACAGTTAAATTATCAACATTTCAATCTCAAAAAATCTTTCAAATGCTGAATTAGTTCCAGACCATTCTTTAACATATTGGAAACATGTTTGGTAAAAATTCTGCACTTCTTTCGTAAACTTTTCCACTATGCCCAGATTTGATTCTTCTAAGTTTGTGACAATTTTCTTTTTATTATTAAAGGAATAAATTTTTCTTCAAATTGTAATTTTTATTAAATTATTTTATTTTTTGTCTGGAATACCATTTATTATATTTTACACCATTTTAACAGATAACAATGCAGAGATGTTCTGAAAACAGTAATACAAACTCTTAAATTTTGTAAAATGTTTATTTCAGTACCTTAACTTCCAAAAATTTAAAAAATACAATGTGTTCTCTTTATTTTACCTTCTAATAATTTTTTTAAAAAACTTGATAAAAAGTAAGACAATTTATGATTAAGATTATTATATTTGAGCATGCACAGGAAAATTTTACCATTATTGACTGTACATTGTAGCATTTGTTGATTGTTTTTGATTTAGCAAAAACAATTGATATTAGGTACCGTTTCATAATATGGATTAAACATACAATACAATTTTCATCAAATCAAGACTGCGAAATGCCACGATATACAGCCAATAGTGGAAATTATCCCTGTACACATTGGAACACAGTATTAATAATGATGGCAGTGATTGATGTAACTTTTTGTTGACTGGCATTATTCGACAGTATAACATGCAAGTACTGAATTTTCTTGATTAACACTTAAATCCAGTACATAAATACAACAAGTAGAAAAACAAGCTCCAATAACAGTCAATTTTTTTTTTATTTTTAATGCTTTTTTAAAAATACAACACAAAAGAAAAAAACTAACAAACACAAATTAGAGAGAAAGAAAAAAAACACATTAGAAAAAAGTGCCCAAAGTCATAAGCCCCTGTAGCTTTCTAGCACTCCAATATCCAGCAATCTCGGAGTCAATCTTGTAGTGTGCCTTGCAGCGTTGGAGATGTTTTCCGTTCATTAACATGGTTAAATTAAAGAGGTGGTAATAAGTATTATAATAAACTTCCTGATCAATTTAAATGCTCTCCCAAGCAACCATGGTCTGTCACTGAACGCAGTCGACCCAGTTCTTGGCATTAATTTTGACCTGTATCTTGATTGGGAACAGTCAAACTCTACTACAGATTTATCTAGAGTAAATATCGTTATAAAGATGCAATTGCAGGATACAGCAATTTGGAAAATTCAGCTGCAATAAAAATAGTAATTTTACATTTCACCTTTACAAACTAATATATCATAATTATAAATAAATTTAAACAAAAGTATGACAGCTTCAATTCATATTTACCAATAGATACTATAATATACAAATCTTTCAGATTTTTTAAAAACAAATGAATAAACTTCTATATAAACAATTCAAAATTCAACATTATTTCAAGCAGAAATATTGAAATACATTGTACTGAAAGCATTTTATAACATGAGGCAGGTGGAAAAATCCCTCTACATAGAATACACTTTGCATTTCTATAAGGAAGCTGGCATCACTAGCTCTCATGTTTACTAAAGGTTTGATCAACTTATTTACACTGGTCTTTTCAAGTTTAGGATATGTAAGTAGAAGTAATATAAAATAAATCTAAATATATATATATTTCACTTTTAGAAAATTGTCCTCATTACAATAAGGGATTAAAATTCATAAACTGCTATTGTTTTTTGTTGATAACTATTAAAAGGTAAGTTATGTATGTGAATTTAAATGTGGTTCCTGAAAGTAAGTTTCTATCTACGCCTGATTTGTAACTGTTATAAATATTCACAGGTTTTACTAATGATAAGACTATTATGACACCTTATTATGTCATACATATAAAATTCAGTATTTGTTTAAAAAAATTAAATGTAGTTGACTCATTAACATGTATTAGAATGCTAGTAAATATGCAAAACTGGTTTTGCTTTTTTTTGAGGACTAATTTCAGTGCGACAAATGAACAATTATATTTTAGGAAACTGTAGAGAGAGAATAAAACAAATAGGTTAAATTTTAAAGTTTTAATTTTAAGTATAAGTAAAAAAAATAATAATAACATAGCAACATATTTTATCATAGGCAATGTGAGCAAAACAAGCCCAATTATCAAAAATATTATTAGTATAACTGCACCTGAAACAATAAAGACTATGTCTGAAGTTAAGCCTAAATGTTTATAACATTGTTTAATTTACAATTTTAAACATTAAACGGTAATTATGTATTATCACAACAATCGCCAACTCTTCTAATAACTCACCAAGTGTGCAACCATATACTTCATTTCATATAATGTTGTCAACAGTTGTAATAATATGCAAGTACCCATTAAATTTCATAAGATTTTATAGGAGAATGATAATCAAATTAACTCAAAAGAAGATGTTCATTTAAAAAATTGGTTTAATTTTGTTGAATCAAAGAGATTATCAAGCAATGTACTTCTTGAAACTATGGATAAGGTACAGTTTGTTGTTAATTTCCCCATTCTGCAAGTAAGATACATTTCATCATTTAGTTAGTGACTCCAAAAGTGATCATACACTTACAAATTTCAATAAAACATATGAAAATTAATATATCAGAATTATAATCTTTTAAAGTAATATCTGCAACTTGCTCTTAATGGAATAATCAAACCAATTTGTAAAACAAATTGTGACTTACTATTTTGGAAAATTAATAAATAAAAAACTGTTATAAAAATCTTGGTAAACTTAAAAATCTCACAATAGTTATAATTATTTGTATTTATTTTATTAATTTAGCACTTAGTAGGAAATCCTTTAGTGTTCACAATAGCTTTTAAATGTGTTAGCAACGATTTGAAAAAAATTCGGTTGAATTGTCGAATCGGCCACTTATCCGCCAAGTGTTTTTTTCGCCAAATCGATAATTGCTCCAAATCTGGTGGTTTTGTATCAGTGAGGAAGAAGTCAGATAACGGCGTAAAAACGCGCTAAGTTGCGATTTTTGAAAATTTGCTGGACCAGTGGCCGATTCGACAATTTCACCTAAAATTCACCATTTCCTTTCGTAAATTCTGCATCAATGTACTTAATTCGTTAGCGATTACTGATATTAGTTCACATTTTGTTTGTCTTCTTAATCTAATTTCAAGCTCTCTTAATATATACTCTTTAGTATTTAAATTAGATGAATGAGGTGGGTTTTTCAAAAACCTGGGGACAATTACACACCAGTGAGTGAATATAAACGTCCCACTGTTCAGCTACTCGAGGTCTTTTGGCAATGGGCCTTGTAATTTTGAACCATGGTCAAGTGACCGAGGACAACACCTTAGCTGGAACCTCCCTCTCCTAACTTCCACACTACACCAACAGGAGGATGTCCGAGCTCTTGACAGATTTTACGTGCTTCGCTCCCCTACATGGCGGGACTTCAGTGGTGTGTACTAGGCTCTTACTCATGACACACCACAGGCTACCGTAGTCAACAGAGGCATACATTAAAAAGCAGTGTGGCTTGGACTCTTACTTGATAAAATATAAAGTTGTCACCAATACCTAAATTTTAAGCAGATAATTTCAAGTTGTTAAGATCTTGCAATTTCTAACTACCATCAATACATATCAAATTACCTAATACTGAAGCTGACATACATTCCTCCTCACACACAAGAATATCTCTACGATTCACTGTTCCCACAAAATTCTTAGGATTAAGTTCCTTGCTTATTATTCTTCACACTATTATATACTTGCTGGAGCCAAAATGTTGAATTTGTTCATCTGCAAATTGTAAATTATTCTAATTGTTTTCAGTTTCAGACTTGTTTATCATGGATTTAGCAAAGAAAGATCTAAGCGCTTTCTACTCTTCCAAACAAAAACTCTTCTTTTAACACAACATTACAGTCTTGAGTAATCTGACCTGATAGAATACTCTTCAACCAATTTCGTAGAATTGGGGGAACAATGGTGAATCTTTCAGCTAATTCTACAGAATTTTTGGCAGACTCAAACAATAACTTTTGATAAATTTTACTAACCAATAAATGGAAACTTGTGCAAACTATTTTAAACATCCTTTTCTTGAATTAGTTCTATTTCAATCTTTAAAAACGCTTTATCATATACTGCCCCATTGAATGAGGAACATTTTTGTATGTTTTACACTGTAAAACATTAAATTTTTTTTTGTAACTGTTTTACACCTTTACAAATATTGACGATAACCAATTTTCGAAAACTTTTTGTCTTGTATAACTACGAGCTATTTTTATGCACAATAATAAAATAGAATATTTTTTTTTAAAAAAACAAACCAAGATTAAAAACGAAAGTTTTTTTTGTATGTCACCGCATTGCAGGAATAAAAAAAAAAGAGTAAAATCAATTATTTAAAAGATATTCATCCAAAAGTGTTTTGGTTTACTATTACTTTAGTTACGCAAATATTCCTCCTCCACATTAAAATCATCCACTCATAGGCAAGGGGAAACCTAATTGGCAACCATGCATATAATGAATCTGCACATATGAAATTTAATCTCAGCCGAAAGATTCCCACATCCAAGTGAGCATTTAATGCATCTCAAAATGAAATTGATGTTAAATTGAATGCTTTTAAAGTCTTACTTACATAGGATATATTTGGCATTTCTCTTCAAGAACTCTTTTTTCCATGCAGTTTTAGTTTTACAACGAGTTCTGCAAGAAAGGTATATTTCATCATTTAGCTATGCAATCTAAATAACAAATTAACAGAAACTGACACTAAAAAGTGAATGCTTATTTCGTTGACTTACCTAGTATTTATTGGCTAGCTTCTGCTTTTTGTAAGTCTGAATTCTTCATCAGACCGAAAGATTCAAATAATTCGCTCAGGACTGCGAAAATCAATCGACGATATTTTTTCTGTGTTTTCAGCATTTGCATTTACAGAATCATCTGCCATATTTTTTTTAAAAAAATTATTCACAAAAAAAATCTGCTCATATTTACAACTATCCATTCTAAATCAACAGACAATATGGCGCACACACAGCTAGCTATTCGATTTTGGCGGGATAAATATCTTCCCTAATCCCTACTTTCCCTAGCTTCAGTTCTCCTTCCACCTGCTCACTAATAGAACCAGCTCATTTTGTATT
>BMAO01038911.1:0-79526 GCA_019973975.1 Trichonephila clavata | reverse complement strand
TGATTCAAGTCGTTACACAATTAATGGCTAATTTAATCCATTTAAATAATTCAAATAAAACTGATAACTTACAAAGGACAATGAATTGCCTTTCAGCTATAAATTAATTTCTCATTAGACAGCAATTTAAAGATAATGATTCCCAGATTTATTTTAAAATTATTTTTTTCCTAAGCAGATGAATAATAAAGCTTACATCGATCACATCGCTAACAACATCTAAGGGGATTCGGTGAGACAATTAACTATTCTACAATCGACCGATTCATTTCCAAACTTTATTCATCTTCCATTAAAACTCTTCATCTGAGCCAGAAAGTTCAGAGAAAAAATCGATTTCCCACTCTTAAAATGCATTAGATATTCAAATCTTCTTCCTCAAAAATAGCAATGCTTGTCGCGAAAAGCAGATTCAGATTTGTCTCGCTCATGCAAATTGGGGCCGAGACCTTGTCAGATTACTTGAAGTGGATATGCTAATGAAGGAATTAGATTCTTCTTCACATTTAATCAATACATGGAAGAAAGGATTAGAAATAATTGCTCCTGAATGGCCTAAGTAAAACTGTCAAATACTTAAAATATTTTTAAAGGCATTTTTTTTGGTGTGAAACATTTAAGTTTCAAAGATGAAGTTTTTCTTTATTTTCTTTAAAGTTAAATTTGTTTTTGAAGGATTCAAGGTATTAGTCTTATAAGTACTTAGAATAATTAAAAGTTTCCCGAAAATGAGAAAAACATTAACCGAAAATTTCCTTCGTAGGATTAGAAAAGTTCAAATGCTTTGTTTTTTAACTGCACGGTGTTTTGTTTTTCATGAAATGTATATCCATGCTGCCATGCATTTATTATTAGCTTGCTGTATAAATGTACTTTTACAATTTCAAAATGATTTTATTTTATCTAAATATTTAACCACTACCTAAACGTTCGAAGAATCCATGGAAATAATGTGATCAATGTAAATTTTCCTGCATTTTTTTTAAAGAAAACTCCACATCAACTAGCAACTAAATAATAATACTGAAATTTTTAAGGAATAACATTCTTCAAGATTCATCACAGATATACTCATGATTGTACATCATTGTTTCAGAATTCAAAACAGTTCATTTTGATCTCCCTTAAAGAATATCAAATGTTTTTTTTTTGCTGAAATCATGTTATCAACATATTTAAACAATAATTTGAGTGTGTTTAGAGCTGGGGATATTTACAGAAACATTTGGTTATAAGAGACAGTAATATTTTGGTGAAGTTAGAAAAGATTTGATCCGATGCACAGCGTTTTCCTTTTTTTTTTTTTTTTTTTGTTGTTGTTGTGGTTGTTACTAATGTTACATGTTTGACGATGTCAGATCGAGGCCCATGAAATTCCTTCTGGCAAAGGGCTAGATGTGCGCCCGTAGTTAGCCGTAGCTTTGAGCCCATACAGGTAACAGCACGTACCATAAACCAGAACAAACCCAAATTCATGTCAAGTACCAGTTTTAATGAACCTTATTTTGTAATAGGAAAAAATAAATTTGAAGTTAGCAATGGTTTCAGATATTAGGCTCTGCACTGAACCCATTCAATGACATAACCCCAGAGGTTTGTAATAGAGTGAATTCTGGTAACAGGTGTTTTTATGGACTTCAAAAATATTTTAAATCTAATTTCATCAGCAAGAAATAAAACTACTCATTTATAAATAATTGATAAGTTTCATTCTCATATATGAAGCAGAATTGTGGGTAAAAACCGAACTCTTACCAACGAAACGTTTGCTAAATTTGAAAGAAGAGTCTTTAGAAGTACTTTTGGAGGAAAATGTGGTAATATTTAGAAAAGAACACATTTAAAAATTTATAAACTTTTTGAAGAACCAGATATTGATAAATTCATTACAATACAAAGATAAAAATGGGCAGGACACCTGATAAGATTGGACGACAACCAAGTCACGAAAAAGATCTTGTAAATAGTCTATATTGAACTCAAAAGAGAGGAAGACCAAGACTCAAGGGGGTTGATTGTCCAGGAAAAGATCTCAAAACCATTAATGTCAGAAACTGGAAAAATTAAAACAAAAGCAAGACAGCTTGTGATGGAATTCTTAGGAAGACCAAAGCCCATCCTGGGCTATCGTACCATTGAGGAAGGAATAAGGAAAGATATTGTTACATAATAAAATGTATGTATACGAAATATGTGGGGGGAAAAGTCAAGCTCTCATTTTGCATTTTAAAGAATATAAAGAAAAAGAACCATAATTTGATAATGGTGGGCTAGGTGCCACGCAGCGCTTGTTGTCGAGTGATATGGAATCCAAGATGGTGGCCTAGCTGTAACAAATCGTCAGAAAAATAATTTTAAAGAACTGCTTTGTAATATATCTGAAATAAAGAATATATTGAAAATAAACATTATAAATCAATAATTGATAACAATAGAAAAATAATTATGTATAATAATAGTTATATAAAAGAAAATAATATAATCATATAATAGAATAATTATCATATGATATAATAATTATTATTATATAAAATTATTGGATCATAGATAACTATATTATATAATACATAAAATAACTGTGTAATATATATTAAAATTAATCAATAATGAATATCAATCAGTAATTGCTGTTTTTGGAACATAACTTGCAATGTTACAAAAACTGCGAGTTCTTTTAATGAATTTCACGAACAAGGACCGTTTAAAAATGCATTATTTAAAAATAAAATAAAGTGGAAATGCGCAATGTGTGCAATAATAATTAAACTCACAGTATTCAAATTCTTTAGAAATGTTTCCTGGTACCTACCAATGATATTAAAAATATCCATGCTCGAAAATAGCACAAATGTAACAACTGAAGCATTAGATTAAACAAGAAATGCAATGAAAATGTAAAATTTTTGAAGAAATCAAATTAAAATCGTTTGAAATTAATAGGGCTACAACGAAAAAAAATTTAAAAATAAAATGTAAGTAATCTCTATGGTAACGAGATTACCATATGTTAAAATATCAAGTTTTTCACATATTCCAATGTTATTGCCATCTAGGCGAACATAAAAACAACTTGGCACGTATCCCTCCAATATCAAATTAGTACCGAATTGGAAACTAAAAAACAAATATTCGAATTTAAAAAATATGGATATAAGGATGCTGCAGTATTATAAACCTTAGTGACTTAGGACACAGGGCAAGCATTACGTAGTATATTTATCTTTAATACTAATGTATATATAAGATATATATATATATATATACTAGAAATTTTTTTTAAAAAAAATTCAAGCATTTTTTTGTATTTAAAGAATATGAGGAAAATGAATAAATTAATCAAGAAATTCAATTGATTCAATTAATTCAACAAATTCCTAAATTTACATGTAATGTAACAAAAATTAAGTTTCAAAGAATGCTTGATTGAAAAAAAAATGTTAAAGTCTTTTTTATAGCATTGGCCTAAATTATATCTTACGACTGCCCAACGTACTTAAATAAATAAATACTCAGTTAAGTTTTAGTTTCTTCAGAGTAATCGTAGCAACCCAATATTATTCTTTAAAGCTAATTGGTCTTGAAAGACAAAGAAAAGTTAATTGCTCTTATCTTTTCGTGACACTTTATTATCTTTTTATACTTAAGAATTAAAACAGGATGTAATTAATTATAACTTTGCTAGTTAGCTTGAAAATAAACGTACTTCCAGCTTTTTTTTTTTTTTAAAAGCATTTTTTTTTACTGCTAAGTCAATGATATCTTGGTGTCGTAAAATAAAATATTCAGAATTTTCTTTCAGTTTTCTTTGAAGAGTTTTAATTTAATGTCAGAATGCAAGCATAAAAATAAAAATTATACATGTATATTTCAATGTACTATGAGAGCTACTGTTCATTTTAGCGAAGAAAATTATGTAATACATAAAATTGGAAATGAAATTTTTCTAACAGAAAAAAAATGTTCCTTCAGTTTCAGTGAAAAAAAGAGAATAAAAACTTTTAAAAATAAAAGTAAAACTAAGATCCTAAGACAAGATACGTAATTAAGAAAGACAAATAAGAACCTTTATTATTAATAGAAAGATAAAACAAACGTAGCTTCTGCATAATAGTATACACGGATGGGGAAAAAATAGATCTTTTGAAAAAATAACTGATTAAAAAGTAGAATATAATTACACGACTCTCAAAACCATGATTTCTGTTCAAAAGTTAAAAAAGACGTACATAAATATGTATTCATTTCCAAAATAAAATTCTATTTTAGGAGTAATTCCTTTTTTTAAAAAATAAATAACCTTCCTTTATTCGAAAATTAATTTGTAAGAATGAAAAATAACCAATGAAGCAGACGATTTTCTTTTTTAAGAACTTCCTTTGATGTCTGTTCTCTTTTTCAGGAATATTTATATCAATTCAATTCAATGTTGAATTATTTACATTTAATTGGATTTGTAATGATACGGCAAAACTAAATGAAATTTTAATGAATGTTTTCATTTTTTTATTAAGAAGCAAAACGTTTTTTTTTAAGTAAAACTAAATAAATGTCATGTATTATATTATTTCAAATGTTTATACATTTGTGTGACTGAATAATTTAATGTTAGGTTTACATTTAAATAATGCTAATGTTTACCGTATTTACTTTACTGGCTTATAAAATGATATCACTACCATTTTGAAACTCATATTATGTGTTTTCTTTACAAAAATATATTAATTAAAAATTCCCATTTAAAATTATATAAATACAGGAATATATATACATAAAAATTTCAATCAATCTCATTAATTTTTTTTCTTAATTTCGGTGCAAAAGAGAAAATGAAGGTAAAGTAATACGTCTATATCAAATGAATAAATATGCTGCATTTTAATTTTAAAAAATCAGCCTCCATCAACCATCAATGTCTTACATAAAGCCTACACTAAAAAACAGAAGAAAAAAACAATCGATGCTCCAAAAAGGAGTTGCCAGAGTGTAATGCGATTTCGTGAACTGTACATTCAGTAGGAATATATAGAGTTGCCAAAACTTCTGTTGCATGTCGACTGAGATATCTCTTACATCCACTGTGTGTGTGTGTGTGTGTGTGTGTGTGTGTGTGTGTGTGTGTGTGTGTGTGTGTGTGTGTGGTGTGTGTGTGTGTGTGTGTGTGTGTGTGTGTGTGTGTGTGTGTGTGTGTGTGTGTGTGTGTGTGTGTGTGTGTGTGTGGTGTGTGTGTGTGTGTGTGTGTGTGTGTGTGTGTGTGTGTGTAACAATGCCTCATTGAAGGATTTATGCACTCTACATGTCAGAGTTTCAAAGAATTCATTCTGTCGGATTGAAAAAGGTTGGTAGAATGAATCGATGAACCTCCCGACATCTGGGTCCACACTATGCGGCGATTAAATGATGTTGGCAAGAGTGGGTCATCAACAGTAGATATCAGCCTCAGAACGGCAAGTGTCGACCAAGAGCCACAACAGAGAAGAAAGACAGGGGATTATCATAGCAGCTGTTTTAACACCGGATTCGGCCTTATCGATTATCCACCTTGTGGCCATCACATATGTGACCAACATGATCATCCACAAATGACAGAGAAAGTGGAATTTATGCTAGCACTGACCGTTACGCCACTTACTTCTATCGGCTGTACATCTTCATGTCTGAATGCAGGATTAATCAAACTGGAACTGTGTTGACTGGGGACGTAAAGTCTTTAATGTCGGGTCCGTTTCTTACTGAATCTCGACAACAATCACAGACTTTTTTGAGACGTGCAGGGCAGTTCGGGGATCTTGCTCTGATTATTACACGCCATTCCTGCCAACAACAGGGTGTTATGGTTTGTGGTGCCATCTCCTTTGATGGCAATTGGAGCTCTTTGGTAGCCCTTTCTGGCACGCTGAAAGCACAAGGGTAAGTGCGTTTGTCTTACCGTTCCTTCCGTGACACCTAGGACGTAATTTTAAACACGATAATGCCAGGACGCATACAGCACGTGTTGTTATGACTTATCTTCAAGCTTACCCTACTCTTTCTTGAGCAGCTAAGTCGCCTGATAGATCTCCCATAGAGCACTACATTTGGGAAGTTATGGGAATGCGATTACAACCATCCTGGAATGTTGACGATTTAGCGCAACAGTTGGAGACAATTTGGCATGAACACTATCCGGGAACTTTATCAATCTATGCCAGCCAGTTAACAACTTGCATCCAGGACAGAGGTGGACCAACGCCTTATTAACATTTTCCCTTTGTAACGGTCAAACTCTGACATAATCCTTCAATTGTTCGGAAATTTTAATAGTTTATTTTTCTATGTATTTTTTTCACATTCATTGATACTGATCGCATTCTAAAGACAAATCGGTGTGCCATATATTTGAAACCATTTTAATTTACATTTTGATACATTTGTAAAGTATTACTATTAGTCAAAAAGTTCCTGGAATGGTCCCCTACATTCAAGCTGATGTTCGTTGGAGGGGAAATATCTGTTTTGGGGGTTGGCAGCTCTAATAAGGAAAAACACAGCCATCTGAAATTTATTTCCTATACTGTTGGCGTTAGCTGCAGATCATTTCTGACAAAGCGAATTTTCCATTCGTCGAATTTTCCAATGTCGCCGTTGGAGCAGCGTGCAAATGTCAAATTCTGTGTTTTTCTCCAGATGCTGAAGAAAGCATATGGAAACGATTCCAACACCAGAGGAATTTTACCTGTTACCATGAATGAAAATAAAATTGAAGGAACATCGTTTTGTGGATGCAGATGAGGTCATGCAAAATGCGTTGAAGCAACTGAAGGACATCTGAAAAATAGATTCTAGTTAATAGTTAATAGTTAATTCTAGTTAATAGTTAAAAATAGTTAAGCGAAAGCTGTAACAAGTGTGTGAATACAGGAGAGCAGTATCTTGGATGCCAATAAGATTAAATTATTGTTTATTTTTTAATGATTTGTAATTGATCTATTCCAGGAGCTTACCTGTACAAACCAATTTTTCACCAAATAATTTCTGATAAAAATATTGATGATGCAAAAATTCCTAAAGTGATTCCTTTTAACGATCGCACAACTTTCGATAAAACAGTAAATAAATGCCCTTTTTTTTGTTGTTGAGGGAAGTAGTATAAAAATAAGCTAAGTTTAAAATAAATTATAGGTAGAAGTAAACCCATCTATTTCAAATTACATTACAAAAAAATCAGGAATGTAAAATAAGAAATATTTTTTTTCCTTAATATAAGAAATAGATTGTTTTTATATGCGTTACTTTTGCACATTCCAGCCCAGAAATATCAAAGTCAAAAGAATTAGAGGGTGAAATGTCATTCCATCGTTTTGACTGGAGTGTGAAGGAGTAGGAATTTTAAATTATTAAGAGATGAACATTATTTTATAAAAATTATAACAAATATATAATTGTTTTAGTTTGGAAGAATTCCTATGGCAATCAAAATAGAGGAATCACTCTAAATATTGAGAAAAAAACATTATATACATTTTTGAAAAATTAATTTAGAAGGATTGCAGTTCTTCAAAAGTCAAAAAAATGAGTTCAATCCAGCATAATGCGCAACATAATGTTCAGAGTATGCAAAAATTTAAAAGCCAATGTTTGTCCTAAAAATCTTTAATTAAAGTAAAAAAGGCGCCAAATTTCAAATGTTTTATAATTTTGCAATCACTTAACTTAAGAATATTTATTATAAATCTAGAAACTACAGCTTTGTTACGAAAAAGACTCGGGTTTACCCGAATAAGAAAATAAAATTTAAAAACTTATTTCAATAGATAATTATTCGTATAACTAATTTTTACTCTGTTAATACGTTTTATGACATTATTTGAAATATAAACATGTTACAAAGCTAATTGTTGTAGTTTATTTCGTCCATAACATGTAGTGAGTATTTCAGAAGGAGAGAAAATGTCTGTGTAATTATCTTAAAAAACGAAAGATATTTTATTCCCAAAATTTAAATACATCAGCTATAGTGCATCCGTAAAGTTTAAATAAGTAGAGAAGGTAAAAATGGAAACCATACATATACATAAATAACTTCCTGCAAAATTTGCATAATCTTCTGCCTTATATAGATCTAGTAAGTTCTGGGTGTCATGCAATTGATGATCAAGTAAAAAAATTAACATAAAAAAGCCACTATCCACTTAAAATATGACGTCATAAATTGTACGAAAAATCTTCATTAAATATTCAAATAATTCTATTTAAATAAATCGTCTGTTTAGATACTAAATGAAAAATGAAGAAACATGCTTAAAGGGTCATATGTTTCTTTTTTTAAAAAAACACATAAAATAGATACTTAAATATTTAGATACCAAAAACACATAAATAAACACCTAAGATATATCCAGTAAATAGTTTCCATTTATTACATTCTCAAATGATTGACCTAGCAAAATAATTTTTTTAAAAAGAATGTAAGAAACTCTTTAAAAAAATATTAATTTTTTTCTCAAAATCTGCTGTAACATTGCTATTGAAAAAAGTTCTTAAAAATGATACGATCTTAAAATTGTCCGTACGGAATTACCCTTAAACATACACTCTTTTACAAAAAAAATCGAAGCACTAGGAAAGAAGTGGTTGTTTTTAATGAAATTAAAATATGTATACAGCTCATACACAGATAAAAAAATGATAAGAAAATCAAGGCCATGTAGCCCTTCCAAGGCTCACGATTACAATTTTAATGCTGATATCAGTAGTTGGCGGAATCACCCTTGAAGCCGGTCGTGCTTGTATACTCCTCTGTAAAAAGTGACAGAGACTTCTAATGCCGTCCTGCGACACACTCTGCAAGGCATTCACCAGTTGTAGCTCCAATACTGCGATATTTTGGGATGCCCGAATCTAGCGCCTTACTATGTCCCTGACATGTTCGATTGATGAAAGGTCTGGCGACTTTGCTGGCTAAGGAAGAGTATTAACGGCACGAAGATAGTCCAGATACATACGAGGGGTATGGGGTCTGGCATTATCTTGTTGGAAATTGGTTCCCGGATGACGTGCCATAAAGGGTAATACATCCGACAACAGAATTGTACCACCATATCGTTGAGCTGTTAAAGATGTATAGAGGATGACTACAGAAGACCTGCTGTCGTATTAGATAGCACTCCCACACCATCACACCTGGGATTAAAGATGTATGTTTTTGTAAAAGAAAGACTGATTGAGACCACTAGCTCCGGCCTCTCCAAACACGAAGATGATGGTCATCTGCTTCAAGAGTAAAGCGGGATTCATCGCTGAACACTATGCGATGCCACTAAGATGATCGACTGCGACACCACTCTAGACCATTCAGCCGATGTTGTAGCGTCAAAGGCAGACGGACGTCTTAAGGGACGCTGTGAGCGTAACCCACCTCTGCCAAGCACCGTGAAATGGGGGAAGGTACCACAGGGGAGGATGTAAGAAGCTGTAGAATGTTGAAAGTAGACGATGATACCGTTGGAAGAGTTTGGCCCTGTTAAACAATCATCCGATCTTGCCTCGCATTTGTGCATCTTAGCCCACCTGAGCCTTCATTTCGTCGATAAGTTTCTCGCAGCAACCATTGACGCCAGCACCTTTGTACAGCAGTGTCTGTTCGTTGCAGGTGACGACCTATTGCTTGGTATGATTACCCAGCCTCACGCATTCCGACAATGCGACAACGTTCGAAGTCATTCAGCAACCTATAAAGTCTGCGAAAGCGTCGTGATGGCATCATTCGTTGTTTCTCTAGGGAATCACAAGGACGAAAACAAAAAAAAAAGATATATTTTCCGCCTCTTCTACCGGTTTCACACTTTGTGAGTTTCTTAACAGAAATGATCGCACAGGTGCAATTCATGTTCATCGGCCTTGAATATTTGATCATTTTCATGTTCTATCAAGATAACTTTGCTTACGAAATTTCATTACAATCGGACAACTTCCTTCTTAGTGCTTCGAATTTTTTTGCAAAAAAGTGTATTTTCAAACCATAAATTTGTCTGATTGTAAAAGAGAATATTCCTTATTTAGACCACAAAGGAATTTCGTATTTTTTTATTTTAGCCACACAAATATTGTTTTTTCTATTTTTTGGAACACTCAGTGTTTGATGCGTAAGACTTTTACAAAACCATTGAATATAAATTTGGTTAACTTCAGAGATGTTTATATAACTTCAAAAGCAAACAAGCAATAGATACGAAAAAGTTTAAAATATTTGTTCAATGAAACCAATATAATACATTGAAAGAAAATAATTTTTGAAAAGTAATTCTATATTCAACTAAATATATTACGAAATTGAATAAAATTATTAACATTTATGTACAAGAAAGTATAGTGGTAGCAAACCACTGGACACACTCAATTTTTTGCCTAGTTTTCATGTGTGACTTTATTTTTCGTAAGGAAATTATAACTCTATCTTGGCTATTATTATTTCTAAAGTATTTTTTATGCTACTTTCAAACCTGCTCGTAGAATTTATGTAAAGTATATAGTTTTAAATAATTCAATAATATAGTCAATAATTTGAAAAAGAACATAATGAGATAAGCACAAGGCGATTTTAATAAGTTAAAGGCTCCATTATTTCTATCAATAAGAGAGTACAAGTGATGACAGGTTGAAAACGGAATGTTCAGAATGTTTTAGTGTATGGAAAGTAGTTGTCTATTGAAATTTGAAGTATGTGGATGGATAATATTAAAATTATAGATAATTTTTTTCTTTCTGCTTTATGATGGAAGACGTCAATTAATAATACTTTTAAAGGAAAACGGTTATTCTAGGTGCCAAATTGCTATTGAAGTGCCATGTAGACTTTCTATTATCGTTAGAACGTTGAAAAAGTATTCTGGGACATAAATTCTACTGCAAACAGAAAACGATCTAGACAATCCGAGAAAAACAACTTTACGTGAAGAAAAGGTATTGCACACGATTTCATTTTAAAGAAATGGCTTAATTCCTCACAAATAATGAAATAATTGATTTTGACTTAGAATTTGAATGTGTTCCCATGAATTGTGAGAGGAAGACTGCTGAAAAATTAGATTACGAGGCTTCAAAGCTCGCCCAAAGCCATTACTGGCTGATTAGCATGGGCACACACAAATGATCATTCATTACTGGCAATTAAAAACTTCGAGAAGGTAATATTTGATTATTAAAGTCAATTTGGTATTTCTGGAGACAAAAAAAATGTTTATGTAAAACGACACACTCATAAAGAATTCAGCCTTCAGTGTACTGGCCCTGGATATTTATTTTGATTCCGATTCAAAACTGGTAACTAATTGTTTTTTCTGAAATGCAAAGCATGATTTTAATTTCTGAATTACCGTGTCAAAGATTAAATATTCAATATACTGATAATATTAATATGATAAAAATTTTACTACAAAGATATTACTATATAATCCAGATTTTCTGGAATATAAAACACAAATAATTCGGAGATAAGTATCTTTAATTGCTTTAGTTATCTCAAGAATAACTACAACCTCTATTACTGGCTCGCTTAAATTCTAAAGCTAAATTTACTGTATCACTTAGTGTGTTGGAGCTGCACTTAATTATACGGCTCCAAATCAACCCATAACAAATCAGTTCCAGAACGTCTATCGTTTGATTTCTAGGTGTTTATTTTAACAATATAAATTTATTCCCCGGTAATAAACGCTGTAATTAAGAGAAGGTTTATTTGAAGAATGCATTTTCCTTGCAACGTCAGCTCAATTTCGCTCAGATCTAGGGTTGCTAGAATGTTCTAATTATAGAAGGAGCTAGCTAGCTTGAAGATTAAGTTCTGGTAATTAAACACTATGCCAACATTCTTGTGTTCTAAGGTTGAACAACTTCACATTAATTTATTGAATTATTTACATCTCGTTTATAAGCATCCAAGAACTATATTTAAGGAAAGTGACAAACCGGCTCTCGAATTTGGACATGCACTCAATTAATCACATTCTACTTAAATTCACGAGAGCTTTGAGCCACATTTCACTTTTGACATTGGAATAGAAGGATGAGACTAGAAATATTTTATTCCATTTATATGCAAAATTCTTTGCTAGGTGTGTTTATGTCTTTTACAATTATCATGAAATCCTTTTTTTCGAAGAATAATTAATATAATTATTTTGAAATGTAAGCACTTTTTTTTTAAAAAAAAATTAAAAATGCTTTTATTAATGTACATTGAATTATAAGCGGACACAATTTGTTTTCTACAAAGAAAAAATAAGGAAATGTTTGTGAATGAAAATATTAACGCAAAAATTAGTAATTTTAATGCTTCTTCTGGCTTTTTTCAGAACAGTTTGCGTTAGCCCAGGGTAAAAAGTAAAGAATTTTCTTTAAAAAAAATAAAAGACTTAAATCTTAAAATATTTGTTTATTTGCACCTTTGTATTTTAGACAGTGAAACAATTGATGTAGTTATTTCAGTTTTTCTTAACATTCAAATTGAAAATATATATCTACTGATATTAATCTCTCATTGTGTAAAATAACAATCAGAATGCTTTTTTTACAAATATTCAGGGCATTGAAGAAAATGTTTCGCTTATAATCAGACAAAAATATCAAAATATATATATATTTATAGTAATACATTTATTTCTTTACAATAATCACAAATAATTTTATTTTTACTCTAATTGAATTGATTAAAATAAACAGAAGCGTAATTCCATAAAAGAAGTTCTAAATTTTTCTAAGAATTGGTGTATTATTAACAAATCCGACTGAATTGCTAAATAACTTGCCAACAAAAATACAGAAACAATGATAAGACTATGTAAAGAATTAATAAGCCCCTCTACATTTATTAATTCAAATGATGTGTGTATGTATAAGATACAGATCAACTTAATCCTATTTCCATAACTTAATCGTAAATATTATACTAAACACTACTAAAACTTTAACTACTTCAAAGAACATCCAAAAATAATAAATTCGTATACAGAATAATTTGAAATTAAAAGCAATATAAAGAGCATTTAATTAGTTCTCATATAAGATCTTAAATAAACTAATTAAATGCTCTTTATATTGCTTTTAATTTCAAATTATTCTGTATACGAATTATCTCATTACAAATATAAAAACTTTTATTAGAAAAATTTTAATAAATTTAAGTTATATTTGTATTTAAATTGAAAAATATTATTAAGTATTGCAATAGCACGAAAGCAAAGTTAATGCCAATATAATATCATACATATATTTGAATTAAACATATTGGTGCGTTTAATTTGTCCTGTTTTTACTGAAAAGTTGAATAATATCATAAAACATTTCCATTTTCAATTTATTAAAAACTTTCTTCCTATTTTTAATGTAAGGAAAACTTCGATCTGCAATTCTATTTCAAAATATGTATCAGTTAACATATTATAAATGTTTGAACGATTAAGCTTATATCAAAAACTAATTTAGAAATGCGCCCTTATTGAGTGTAACTTATGTAGGCAATCAAATATTAAAGTTTAAATTCCTTAATAATTATTTTACTCTTGTAATAATAATTTATTTCAACAATATAGCATGAGCTTTTCGGTACTGTAATAATGAACCATTTCTGCAAATATCAAAAATGTTGCATGTTATTGTTTCTCTCTTTTTTTTTAACCTTTTAAAAACCCTTATCAGTTCTTTCTAATTCGTAAACCTTATCCGATTCAGTTTCTTTTCCTGCCTGAAGAAAAAGGTAAAAGTCATAATAAATAGAGCGTGTTACTAAAGCTTCAACTTAGGAATCGTAACCGTAGGGAAATATGTTCATCAGCTAACATTTATTCATCATGTATGGAATGTATAATTTGATTTGTTTTGGGGCAAAAACTGTATTTTAACTTAAATAAAACAATATTTAATATATTAATCATGTACTTTTTTTCATTGCTCATGGATGAAGAACATTTTTGTATAAAAATTATTCTATATGCTCATTAATAAAGATAGAATTTTTTGCAGCCAAAAATATTATCCTACTGTAGGGGGAAATGTAATGTATGCATCATTTTTATGTACTGGCAAAAGAATAAAAATTTTGACAGACTTGTGTAGGAGAAAAATAAATTATAAATTCTCTTACTTTTAAGAAATTATTAGTTTAGTCCCTTTAACAGTCAAGTTATTTTAATTATTTAGGTACATATATTGTCAAATTTTTATATTGCAAAAATCAAATGTTTAATATAAAATAAAATATGCTCAGTCGTTAAAAATTGGTATTTTGAGTAATGCGTAAAAATTCTTAAGGTTTTGTAGCAACTGTATATTCCCTTGAGGTAGCGACCACGCAGAGTTGCAATGGTAAAGGTCGCTTCTTGTGGAGCATTATTTCCTAAAATAAAAATATAAATAAATGAATATGTATTAGTAATTCAGCTTTGTCTGGTATAACTGAAAACACTCTTCCAAGAACAAATCAACTCCGCAATCATTACATCAGAATAGTGTTTCCTTCCTTATCTTTTTTTTTTTCATTTGCATCCTTTTTTGAGCTATAAACTTTGTTCTGTCTAGTCGGCTCACGTTTCGCGCAGGAGTAGAAGGAATATATGACATAAAATGTAGTTCACTAAGACAGGTACGGTTATCTACAGTAGGTGGTCTGCTAAGATTCTTTTCCCCAGAAGCTGCACATCATCATATTTATAAAAAAACAGTCTTACAACTTTGGATTCTATTCTAAAAATGTTATAAGTTTCCCTACTGCATTTTTGTAGAGCAAAAATGAGTTCCAGAGTTCCTTGTCTAGTAAATGTAAGAATATTATCTTATAATATTTTTCTGGCATTTTTTCAGATAAAAGGATATTTTCTGATCACAGTGATCTTATTCAGCCACAGTTAGATTGTAGTCAAAAATAATCTTTGGCTTGAGTATATCTTCATTTTTAGGTCGATTATGGAAGCCTTATGAATACTGATCTTCACAAGCACCATCTATTGAATTAAAAAAATTACTTTTCTCCATATGTATTCGGGTATAACAATAAGATGCACTAAAAAAATTAATCCGTATAATACTCAGACGGGACATTTTAGAGCGCTAGTGCAAGTCCCGAAATAATCTCTTGCATGGCAGTTTTTTTAATCACTACATCGAAAGTTAAAGGATATACATAAATAAAATGCTCAACTTCGGTAAATTAAATCCGTTAGAGATAATAAGAAAATGGTACTTTAAATTACTGTCAACTTTAACTTACTTTAGTACTTAGCTTACTTTTTTAAAGTACTTTAAAAGCTACTTGAACAAATTTAATTTAGTTCCGTCATCTTCCTGTGATTGTGCTATTGGTGGCGAGGAAAGTGTAGAACATGCACTCCTTCTGTGTTCCAAGTTTGAAAGAGAACGAAACATCTTAAGAATAGCTTTCAAGAGACTTAAATTGGCCTCCGAATCTTCAACAACTTCTTTCCACCAGAAGTGCTTTTAAAAAGTTCTGTGAATTTGTTGCAAATATTTGTAATTCTTCATAACCTCAAAGGATTTTTTCCTTTTCATTCATTTGTAATGTGTGATTAATACTTACTTCTTTGAGCCCCGTATGATACTTTGTGGTGCATGGGGATTTTATAATTGTTTTCAATAAAAAAAAAGTACCGTTCATCTAATCTACAAAGGTCTAAAACATGCTTGTCTAAAGTGCGGCGCAAAAGCTTTTAAAATGCAGCCCAAACGCAAATTATGAAAATATTTCAATTTTCACATTTTTATTAAAAAAAAAATGTATGCACAAAATATGCTGCATTAATTTACAATTTAATTGAAAAGTTTGAAAGAAGATTTCAAGATTTTCGAAAAAAATGAAGAGTATTTCAATATATGTTCTACAACGTTTTCGCTAGGAATAAATAAATTACCTTCAAATCTTCCAATGGAATGCATTGAACTGCAAGTTGACATTCAACTGAAAGAAAAATTTGGGAATGTTTCTATATACTGGAGTTTTATAAAGATCACCTACATCGCAATAAATATCCTTATTTTCACACTCATTGGCAGTACTTATATTTGTGAACAGTTATTTTCCAAGAATGAAGCATATAAAAAACAAAAATAGGACAAAGATCACCGCCAAACATCTTGAAAATGCATTAAGAATTGCAACTTCGTCTATTGAACCCGATATCGATTTGCTTGTTCAACACAAATTCACAAATTCATTCATTTCATTAACATGATTTTTTTCCATCTTTGTGAAATCCAAACTAAATGAAACGAAACTTTTACTAATTTAAAATAAATGTCTACCTATTCACGTCTAATTCAAATCTTAAAAAAGTTATAATAAAAATGAGTTAATTTATTTTAATAAAACTATATAGAGAGTTTTTTTTTTAATTTTTACTTCAATTTGTTCAAAAAAATATTGTAGATGCGGCCCAGAAAAAAAAATTATTTTTGCAAAGCGGCCCACAAGCGGCCATAGTTTAGACACCCATGGTCTAAAATATTCTCATAATACAAAAAGACCGAATGACTTTTCTAACAGAGTTTTAAATCTTAAAGATGCTAAATAACCAGAGAACACTAATATTTTACTACAAATATATTTATTTTTAAAAATTATGAATTTTTTAAAGTTTATTTATTTTTTTACACAAAAAAGCAGGTTTTACCCATAAACTTAGTTTGATGATATTCAAGGAAACAGTTTTTCTTTTCATTAATACACAAAAATTCATTATGAGTTGTGTATTTTGAGTGAGGTTTCAATTGAATATTTTTAAAGCACTTCACACACACACACACAACCTGGGATAGGAAATATTGTATTTTCTGAACATGAACTACTGCGTCTTGAGTCTTGTTCATTATCTTAATCGTCAGATGAAAAATCTAACGAAAATTCCAGAAGTTAATTTAATCGGACTTCTTCATCTGACGATTCATCTGCTAGTGCATCATTGTTTCCAGATGGCAGTTTCTGTTATCAATCCATGCCTCATGAAGACCGATTTTCTTTTTTCCAGACACTCTAAGAAAAGGGAAAAAAGGAAAAAATAGCACCTTGAAAACCTCCCCTTATTTTTAAATCTCAGTTACACATAAAGAAATTAAAATGTTGTTAATTTTTGAATAAATTAAAGATATTTCATTTAATTGTGTGGTAAAACAACAAACTCAGATTCAAAGTTCAAAATTTTTAAAAACGTTAAAACAAAAAGATAAAAATACAAAATAAATAAGTTAAACTAAAAAGAAATACCAAAAAAGCATAATTTTATTTTACACTAATTATGACACTACGATACAATGAAAAAAAAAATAAACTACATGGACGAAAAAAATAAACTCTTGTTCTAACATCCAGTGTACTGTCGGTACCACAAAGTTATCGAACTGAAAATTAATTATATACACTGTTCACTTAAAATAAATACTCAAATCGTTTTCTAAAGTCTTAACTAACATACAAAAACATAAGACACTTACCTTTAGACTTTAAATACTTTTTCAGAACAAAAACTACAATCTTCGCAATCCAATCAAAATATCAGCTGAAAACGCAATTTCTACTTCAAGACTATGTTCGCCTTCCCTGCCAAAATACTCATCATAGAACCTGCACTACCATATATCCTGGAAGTATAAAATTAAAAAAGTGTTCCTGCAAAATATATTGACAGAATATTCGTAAAAATTGTTATTTATGTAATTTTAAATTAAGTGGTACTTATATTAGTTCCGTCGGAAGGGAAAGGGTTAAAGGGAGAATAAATTACCAACGTATTTTGTAAATAGATGTTGGAGTGCTATGTTTTCAAAATTTCCAAAGTAAATTTCAAAGTAATATGTATCTGATTTCCTTTAATTTATTTTTAAATGATATATTATGAAAAATTTATGACTGAAAAATTGTCTTCTTTTTAAAAATCCAAACAATGTTTCATGCTGAAGATCATTAACATCATTCACACACAAACCGAAGTGTCTCAGAGATGTATTGTAGATAGTATGGCACCAAAGAGACTACAACTAAATCAATAAGACAAATATAATGCGTGAAAACCTGATAATTTATATTCTATTTTAAATTTTTTGAAATAAACTTTTGCAAGTTTTTAAAAGAATATATAATATAGAGAAACTATCATGATACAATTCTATTTCTTAAGTGGACCTTCAGCAATTGATTAACTCTGTTTTTCTTAATACGCTTTTATTATAATTCTGTTACAATTATTTTTAGAATTTTATACTGGTAACACATGTGAAAAAAAATCTCTAGTGTATTAATGTAAGTACAGAACAGCATATATATATATATATATATATATATATAAGAAAGGCTAAAAATATTATAAAGGCAAAAAATATCACAAAGGTAAAAAAATATCAACAGTTCTACAATGGTGTGAGCACATTAATGCATTCTAATGTGCAAGTGTATAAACTATAGCTAAAATAATATAAAAAAAATATTTAAATTCATTAAGATGTACTTTTTTGTGTAATATACATATGTACTTTTCAGTACACTGATATGCGTTTTTGTATCCTTGTAATACTCATACAATTGTTATGTTCATGCGACGGACTGTTTATTAACGTCGTACTATAAAGTAACACTAGAGCTATTTACGACGGACCTCATAAAATGGACTACACTTGATCTGGTACCCCACTCTTCAAACTTCCGTACTGAAAGTGGGGTCTTGGCTACAATGGATTTAATGTGCATCAGCCCCTCCACACCATCGGTCTTCACTGGCACAAGGGCTCAAACTTATAATATGCCACCCATGAGTTCGTGACCTAGGTTACCCAGGCAAATGTTATGGTCATATATTCTTCGGTAAATATACTTTATTGAAAATCTTTCTAACTGTTTTACTTTAAATATAAAATTAATGCATGCATTTAAAACTCTTATATTACACATTGCATAATGTAAGTAGTATATAGTTTTGTGATTTCTCTTAATCCCTTAAGTGCTGCTGGCGTATATATCGTCTCACTCAACCGGTGTGTTATGTGCCCCCGACGTATCTATCCGTTCTTCTGAAATACGGTTATTTTCTTCACGCTGCTATCTCTAAAACTATTCCGAAGGCTTTGTAACGCAATAAAATGACCTTGACAGTGCTTTCGAGGAATTTACTTATTTCAGAAAAAAAAATTGTTTTTTCTGCTTTTCCCCCCCCCCCCAATACATTGCATACGCGTGCCTATGCGAGAAACAGTTGCACTGAGGAGCGAATCACGTAACTTTTAATCGGCAGTTATATGTAACTGGGTTAAACATATATATTGCCAGTGCATTCTATTTTGAGTGTTGAATTAGTACAGTCCCTTATAATTTCTATATTTTATCATGCAAAAATGTATGTTATTGTATACACTATATATTTTTATATTAATGTGCACCATTTCATTAATTCATTTACTTTTTAATCGATTTAACCAAACACCGGCTGATTTCTGTATACACAATCGAATCCTAAATGCCATATTCTCTCACAGAAAATACAATTCCAGTTAAAAAATTCTTTGCTGGACAGTTTTATTAAACCATTTCCTTTAAATTCAGAACCCAAGTTCCATTTTCCGTCGTTCTCTAAAAGATATCATGCAGAAAGACAGGTACCAAAAATAGGGCTAAAAGATTTTCGCATTCTCGAGAAAATACGACTGAACGGTGCTAAATTGAAAGGTACCCAAGTGAAAAGAAGGCAGAGGTCTGATGCTCAGAAGCAGAATGACATTCGTAGAGAAAGGGAAAGGAAGCAATTAAGTGAGGAGTACACCAAAGGGATTTACTATTCCAAAGAGATGGGTCTTTGGAATAGTAAATCTCACGCTCTGAGAAATGGTGGAAATCTTGAGTAAAATTATCCGGTTAGAATTCTTTTGAGTCTGTGTTTAAGCAAATGTTTTATATCGAGTTGACGTTTACACTTGACATTATGATAATTTTGAGAGAAATAGTTTAAATAAATTATATAAAATTCTTCGATTTTTTGGGAGAATAATTTTTATGGCATTATAAATATTTATCAAATATTCAAAACCACTACAAAAACATTTTATAAAATTGTTATTAATAAACATATCTTACGTGAAAGATCGAAAATATGTGGAATAAATTATTGTACATATTCATCTTTATCTTTATTGTATTTGTACAATACTTATTTTTATAAACCTTTATAATTACAAGTTTAGCTGAGTTGAGTTTCAATTATATTTTAATTCTTGGAAAAATACATTTCAAAAGCAGAAATTAATTTTTTTTTAATTTTTTTTTTAAATATGCATAACATAAACAATAAAAAGTGTTAAGAACTAATTATAATGAATATGCGTAAAGATTTTTACTTATTAAAATGAAAAAGTTTATTGGAATATTAAAAATTATTTAATGAAAATGTTTAATGGATTATTGGACAATTTAATTTCTACTTTGCATACTTTAATAGTGATAAAAGACATGTCAGCTTGCATAAATCGTTCACGGTTCTCGAACTACTCTTACTCGTATGATATTGAAGAGACATTTCGTTATTTTCCGTTTTATTAGACAAGAAGGGTTGTTTACGCAAATTTCAATCTAAAGCAAATAAGATTATCGAATAATGTGCGACTAATGTGCATGGAATTATATCAGTCTGTTTACATTAGTGTGATAAGACAACTTCCAAATGTCAATTAATTTAACAGAGACATCGGGTATGACAAATTAGCAGTAAGATCGATCGGAAAAACATTGCCAGAAAAACATCCCCAAATAAAGAAAAATTTAAGTAGATATTTTAGTGCAAGTAAAGAGGCGTGATTTTCAGTACTAAAATGCATTAATTATGCTCATCTACAAAGAAGGCATTTCACAAATCTACTAATTTGACAAATCATTTCCTTTTTAAACAAACTGAACCTGTACTTGTCATTCTTTTTTTTTTCAAGATACTTCTTTGTTATCAATACAGGATGATTAATAATGAAGTATACATTTTCCAGATTCTGTAAAACAGTAACAGTCAAAGACAAGCACCACCTCAGCTAAATGCTTAGTTTGTAAGCTCTTAAAGTTTGTGTCTCGCTCCTGACGAAAGTGGCGCAGGCAATAGCATACGTATCATGTAACTAGACATTCGAAATGGCGGCGTTTGCAGTGGAGAAGGCTTTTTGTGTTCCTGAGTTTAATAAAAAAATAAACACGGAAGCCACTTTTTTTGGCATATCTTAACTATTTGGCTGATGCTACTGTTGCAGGACAACTTCATTCTCCATTTGGATGATGTCCCACCACACTGGTTAGCCAACGTACAAGCTTATCTCGATGAACATTTTCCTCAACAATGGATTGGACGAGTCGCGGGCTACAACATGCTACTTATCCAATGGCAATCCATAAGTCTTGATTCAACACTAAGAAATTTGCCTCAAATAACATTAAAACATTAACATAACAGTAAACTTAAAAGTAGAGACTCAGTTTAATTATCAGCTTATCTTGATGAACATTTTCCTCAACAATGGATTGAATGAGTAACGGGCTACAACATGCTACTTACCCAATGCCCCCCCCAGAAGTCTTGATTCAACACTAAGAAATTTGCCTCAAATAACATTAAAACATTAACATAACATTAAACATAAAAGTAGAGACTCAGTTTATTTTAATGCTTTTCAGTCCAAATCTCATCAGTTTTGCTTACATCTAACTTGTTGACTTTCACAATTCTTTACATTCTTTTTCGCTTTATAAATAATGATTCTTCCTTTAATCATTGGATTGATTTGACCATACACTATGCGGCAGCGTTTCTCAAACTGTGGGGCAGCCCCCCCCTAGGGGTCGTAATAACCTACGGGGAGAGCATGAGTATATCGAAAAGTCGAAAATAAAATATTATTTAAAAAAAATTATTAATTTACTGAAATGAAGCAATTTTCAAAATACTTTTTGACATAATAAAAGATAAAGTACACATATGCACTCAAATAATACACTTATATAAATGTATCAGTATTGGACAATGCATTTGATAATTAATTTAACAATACTAAGTTAGGAACAAGTTTAATAATTACCAGTGACCCTATGTGTGGGCTTGTTGTATATAAAATATAAAGGAGAAAAGCGACTCACTCACTGACTGACTGACTAATAACGATATCTCTGGAACCATTCAACCTACAGACTTGAAATTTGGTAAACATGTTCCTTTCATAGAGTAGACATCAGCTAAGAACGGATTTTCCGAAATTTGAAACGCAAGGATTGTTACGGGGGGTTAAGGGGCGTTATAAATAATTGTTTCCATGTTTAAATTATTCAATGTACAATTTTGAAATTGGGTAAGCAGATTCCTTTCATACAGTAGAAATCCGCTACAAAATGAGTTTGGGGAAAATCGACCCCCAAGTGGCGTTGCAGGGGCTTAGGGGGCGTTATAGATAATTATTTCCATTTTTAAACTATTAGACGCACAGTCTTTATATTTGATAAATAGATTTCTTTCATAGAGTAGAGATCAGCTATAAGAAGTTTTGTGAAAACAGACCTCTTAAGTGGCGTTGCGGGGGATTAAGTGGCGTAATAGATAAATATTTTCGTTTTTAAACTACTTGACCTACCTGCTTGAAAATTGGTAGGAATGTTTCTTTCATGGAGTACATATCCGCTACAAAACGGGTTTGGGGAAAATTGACCCCAAGGGGTGTTGCGGGAGGTTAAGGGCACATAAAAATAATGATTTCTATTTTTAAACTATTAGACGCATAGTCTTAAAATTTGGTAAGCAGATTCCTCTCATAGGATAGAGATACACTACAAAATGTGTTTTGTGAAAATCGACCCCTAGGTGGCGTTGCGGGGGTTCAAACGGCGTTATTGATACATTTTTTTGCATTTTTCATTTATTGGACGCACAGTCTTTAAATTTTGCTAAGCAGATTCCTTTCAAAGAGTGCAATTCCCCTACAAAATAGGTTTTGTAAAAACAGACCCAGAAGTGGTGTTGCGGGGGCTCAAGTGGCGTTATAGATAATTATCCCCATTTTTAAACTATTAGACGTACAATCTTGAAATTTGATAAGCAGATTCCTTTCCTAAAGTAGAGAACCACTACAAAATGGGTTTCGCGAATATCAACTACCAAGTTTAATTTCGGGAGATTAAGAGGCGTAATCGATAAATATTTCCATTTTTAAACTATTTGATCATCCTGCTTGAAAATTGGTAGGCATGTTCCTTTCGTGGAATAGAGTTCCTCTAACAAAGAGTAAAACAAAAATTGACCCCCAAGGAGGGTTGCGAGGGGTCAAGAGGAGTTACAGAAAAAAATTCCTGTTTTTAATTGTTAGACCCATATACTTGGAATTTGTTAAGCATGTTTCTTTTGTTGAATAGGGATCCACTAAGAATGTATTTTAAGCAAATCAAGTTCTGGGGGGTGCAGGGGGTTACTGGGACGTATTGACAAAAAAATTCCTTTTTTCGAGCTACAAGGACTATAATAATGAAATTTGGTTTGCATTTTTCTTTAGTTGAATTGAAATCCGCTAAGAGCGGTTATTTTGGAAAACGGCTCTCAACGGGATTACGGGGATATTGATAGTAAAACTTTTGTTTTTTTCTGTTAGATTTAGACTTGAAATTTGACTTGCATGTTCAATTTACGGAGTAGAGATCCACCGAAAATTGGTTTTGCGGGAATCCACTTGGTTTTTGGGTTACGAAAGAGCAAACATCATTCTATACTTCAATTTTAGAGATTTTTAGAAAATACAAATTAGATGAGTTCTGCCCTTTTTTTTTTTTTTATCAACAGGCGACAGTTACAGGTATAAGTATATTTTCCAATACAATCGAATTCTTAATGTGCTAGGACTTAGATATCAATAATTTATACATATATATAAGCAGTAAAAATTTATAAAACATCATGAAATACCCAGCGAAGCGGGCGGGAACGGCTTGTAAAATATAAAGGAGAAAAGTGACTGACTGACTAATCACGACATCTCCGGAAATATTCAACCTACAGACTTGAAATTTGGTAGACATGTTCCTTTCATGGAGTAGAGGTCAGCTAAGAACGGATTATGTGAAATTCGAACCGAAAGGGGCGTTACGGAAGGGGGGTTAAGGGGGTTATAAATAATTGTTTCTATATTTACACTACTCAACGTACAATCTTGAAATTGGGTAAGCAGATTCCTATCATAGAGTAGAGATACGCTACAAAATGGGTTTTGGGAAAATAGCCCCCCCAAGGGGTGTTGAGGGGGAATAAGGGCCGTAAAAGATAAATACTTTCGTTTTTAAAATACTTGACCTACCGGCTTGAAAATTGATAGGCATAGTTCTTTCATGGAGTTAATATCCGCTACAAAATGGGTTTTGGGAAAATTGACCCCAAGGGCTGTTGAGTTGGGTTAAGGGGCGTAAAAGATAAATATTTTCGTTTATAAAGTACTTGACCTACTGGCTTGAAAATTGATAGGCATAATTCTTTCATGGAGTTAATATCCGCTACAAAATGGGGTTCGGGGAAATTGACCCCCAAAGGGTGTTGAGGGGGATTAAAGGGAGATATAAATAATTATTCCGATTTTTTAAACTATTAGACGCGCAGTCTTGAAATTTTATAAGCAGGTTCCTCTCATAGTGGAGAGATACGCCACTAAATGGGTTTCGTGAAAATAGACCCCCAAGTGGAGTTAAGAAACTTAAGGGGCGTTATAGATAATTACATTTCCATTTTTAAACTCCTGGAACTCCTTTAAAGCACAGTCTTTAAATATGATAAACAGAATCCTTTTATGGGGTAAAGATCCATTATATAATGTGTTTTGTGAAAATCAACCCCCCAGGTGGCGTTGCGGGGTCTCAAGCGGCGCTTAGACTCGGAGTTTTCAAATTTGTTAAGCAGATTCTTTTCATAGAGTAGAGATCCGCTGCAAAAAAGGGTTTTGTGAAAACAGACCCCCAAGTGACGTTGCGGGGGCTCAAGGGGGGTTATAGATAATTACTCCCTTTTTTAAACTATTAGACATACAGTCTTGAAATTTGGTAAGCATATTCCTTTCGTTGAGTACAGATCCGCTATAAAATGGGTTTCGCGAAAATTAACCCCCAAATTTCATTTCGGGGGATTAAGGGGCGCAATAGATAAATATTTCCGTTTTTAAACTATTCGATCTACCTGTTAGAAAATTGGTAGGCGTGTTCCTTTCATGGAATAAAGTTCCTCAAACAAAGAATAAAACAAAAATCGACACCCAAAGAGGGTTACAAGGGGTGAAGGGGAGTTATAGGAAAAAAAATCCTGTTTTAAAATTGTTAGACCTGTGTACTTGAAGTTTGTTAAGCATGTTCCTTTTGTTGAATAGGGATCCACTAAGAATGCATTTGACGGGAATCAACTCTTGCGGGACCAAGGGGTTACTGGAGCGTGTTGACAAAAAATTTCTTTTTTCGAACTACAAGAACTATAATAATGGAATTTGGTTTACATTTTTCTTTTGTTGAATTTAAATCTGCTAAGAACGGTTTCTGGGAGAACGACTCTCAACGGAATAACAAGGGGGGGGGCGGGTATTGATGGTAAAAATTTTGGTTTTACCCTATTAGATTTAGATTTGAAATTTGGCTTCCGTGTTTATTTTATGATCCACCTAAAATTGGTTTTGCGGAAATCCACTTTGTTATAGGGTTACGAAAGTGTAAACATCATTTTATACTCAATTTTAGAGAATATTAGATAGTACAAATTAGTAGTTCTGTCCTTTTTTTTTATCAAGAGGTGAGAGTTACAGGTATAAGTATATTTTTCAATACAATAGAATTCTTAATGCTAGGACATAGATATCAATATTTTATATATATAAACAGATATATTTATAAAAACATCAGGAAATACCCAGCGAAGCGGGAGGGTAACGGCTAGTTGTATATAAAATTATATAGAAAATTTAATATTTATCTTGATAATTTCTACAGTTTATAATTAAAGTCATATTGTTTGTACCTTTAGCATAAAAATATGTTAATATTAAACCCAATGCATTGTTATTGTATTGGGAAAGGCCCGATGAAAATTATGATTGAAAATGGAGTCGCAAATGTTGAAAGTTTGAGAGGCAGTGCTGTACGGGCAATGACATTTTCTTCTTCCTGTTTATAATTAGAACATATTTTTAATTCTCATAGTGCGATTAGTAGTGTTTTTAAACGATATAATTACTGAGGTAAATGGTTTTATAAAAAAATTCATAATAATACTCACTCATATTGAAAGAACTTACGTCTAATTATAACAACTTGCGCACAATAAATATTCATGTTCAGTGTAAGGCATTTGGATCACCCTATATTTCACAACAAATGAAAACATATAGCTTCATGCTAATGAAATCCCTCTTCACACCATTTTTCACTCTCCGCAATTCCAAATTTGTTGCGTATATTTATAGCGTTAAAAAGGACCTTCAGCAAAAAGATTTTCAACACGATTACCAACAACTTAAAAGAATCTCCAAGGAAAATAGAGACATATTCCCATCTGACGCAACACTGCAATATTTAATCCTCTCCATGGCTTTTTCGAACATTTTTTGCCGATATTTATAAACGTCTACATTAATTTTACATCTAAACCTATAGAACCAAACCCTTTGAGTAATGGTTAAAGTACATAGTGAAGAAGAAATAGAAAAAAAAGGGAGCATATATAAAGCATTATTTATGTTGTTTCCCTATGGGCGTCGGAAGGGTGAGGAAAAATTCCTGGGTGTGCTTACGTGCTGGAAATGGCTTTGAAGCTTGAAAAAGGAAAAGAATAGAAGAAAGACTTATAAATAAAAGGAGTTTTTATTTAATTCCACGAAAATCTTGGGTTATTCGTTGAAAAAGAATCTAATACATGCTTCGCTTGCTTGATTTTTCTCTTTAAAAGTCACTAGGAGAGGGAATTGAATTTATGGGAATTCGGGAAAAGCTCCATTTTTTTCAATATTTTTCTCTGAAGGTACAGTTCCCATTCGCAATTCAAGATGAAGAAAACAAAATTCGAAAGATAAATAATTCGTAACATTTTTTTTTTTCCTTTTTAATAAATGGGTGTATAATTTTCGGTTAACATTTTTTGTTCAATTTGAATCTTTACTAAAAGTTTAACCTTTTACAGGGCTATTTTTTTTCTAGTAATGCTACTTTAATATATTTTTGGAAATAAGATTTATTTTTAAAAAGAAATTTATTTAACTCATTATTTAAAATAAAGTTGATTTTTAAGACCATTTCTTTTTAGGTATGAAGTATTTTCAAAAGTAGGACATCTTATGTTTTGCACTCCTTTTTATATCGCATACCATGATAGTTATAAAATATGTTTTTCAAATACTAAAATTTACCAAACGAGTTAAAAACTAGTTAAGTTTTGCATTAAGCAATTTAAGAATTTGTGCGTATTACATTTTATCAGTGCGTAACGTACACCCCCGCATCGCGGGGGGAAAGCCAGGATTCCAGGGGGTCCATATAGCCTGATTAACGCCAAGTAGTCTTTGTAAGATCTGACTTGGGACCCCAAACCTATCTTTGCAGGGGGGGTGGGCTTAATATTCATCGTTACGCCAATACTTTTAATAAAATTTCAGAGAACAGGGATCAATACATAGTGGGACATTCCAAGCCATACAAACGTATCTTGTACTTTAGAAGAGCACAAACAGCAACGTCTATATGTTTTTTGTAAAGTTGACATATGGTCACTTACTGTAGTCAGTCGTGCATCATTTGGAAAAGTGTTCTTTGATGCTCAGGAAAGTTACAGGTCGTCCTTTGCTCTTGTGACTTGAAAAATCAGATATTAGTTGTTGTGTTAGCCAAAGTTCTTACAGCACAAATCATAGGCGGGAAAATAACTTCCAATGGGTATTAAACAGCTAAATAAGAGTTGGTGGTAAATATACTTATAACGGCTTTATGAAAGATTAATATAATACTATGCATTTTAAAAGAATTTTGTATAGTACAAAAGTATAAATAATAACAAAATTATTTTCAAAATGTTACATATTTATATCAAAACTAGAGCAGCTCAGGTTTAAGATATTCAGAAATTTACTAAGTACTTGTCAGTATACTTATCCAGTCATTTGTATGCTCAAATATTATATTTACAAGTGCTTCATACATACATTATGGTGGATCGCGGTTATATGGGGGGGGGGATAATTATTACTAATTGGAATCTACCTATACCGAAAAGATCTTCTATGAAATGTAGATTAGGAGAATAACAGTTTAAAAAATAATTTTAAAATTTAATGTAGCCAGGAGCTTGTGACGGATCTATACGGTTTTTCATTAACCACTTCTTTTTCTCTTTAAAAATCAAATTATTTATTTCAACCAACCTTCATCGAAAACTAAGCGTGATTTATGTAAATAAGGAATATTATATAAATTCGGTTTTCGCGAGTTGAAGAGAGCTAATCAAGAGCTAAGTAAGAGGAAGTGAGAAGTCAAGTGAATTGGAGATCGAAAAGTCGATACATAGTTGTTGACAAGTTAAGCGAGCCTGATACGTTTTGAAGTGCGCGAATAAAAGCGGCTTTAAAGTATTGAAATTCACTATTACGAAGCGTGGAGTCTTCATCAATTCATCCAGCTAAATAGAGTGCCTACAGTTCGTCACGAAGGAACCGCAGCAGTAAAATATAAGGTTAGTGACTTTGATTTGGAAAATCAGATTATTACCGTGTGGTGTAGTTGTAATTGTGCGCATTTAAGCTTTCCTGGATTCAGTTGAAATTCTGTATTATTATCCGCTTTTATTGATTCTCACCTCTTCACTCCACTCTAGTTTATTTATCTTAATTAGTATTGTATTGTGTATATTCATAATCTATTGATAAGAATCAATAAATCAGTTTGAATTGGAGTCATGTCTTACGATCCTTTAAGTCCGCCAACACATCCAGCCGGGTTTTCAGATAGACAGGAAGGTATTAATGTAAGGGGTGGCTACAGGTCAGCACAAGCTTAGTTACCGATAACTTGGAAAACGAATTTAATTTTGGTTGGGATGATTTTGGACTCAAAATAAAATTATTTTGCAACTCTATAAATTACTAAAAGCATTGATTATTGATAAATAGATACTGAGTAGGTAATGTTACAATGTTTTTGCATTTCTATCTCTCAGCACCTAAGCCCATCGAGTAGCTGAATAGTGTGCGACGTTAATATACACTCACTCACTCTCCCAGTATCGTTGAATCATTTTTTCTTCTGCTTCATCGTGACCTGTAAATTCAATAGTAGACTTCCTTTAAAGTTTAATGTTAAAGAAGCTCTAATATGTACCTGACATTTTTATCTTGTGACTATTTAATAGGCGTTTTTTCATCGCAATAAATGCTAAAATGTACTAAAATACCTGTTTCACTTTATTAAAAATTGTTTTAACTTTTTAGCATAGTTAAAACTCATGTACTTAAACTCCTTTTCTCTGCTGTAAATATTAAAAATTAGTTTTTTATTTTATTCATTCCTTCATCTATATACTAGAAAATATCTTTTACGCATAGGAGGTTTTGAAATTCTTTAAAAAAAATTTCGGTCCACCCTAATAGACACTTAATTCAAAACCCTCTCGTCAGTGTTGATCCAAAATTTATACATATAATGATATAAATGTTATTTACTTACATATTATGCATCACTTTTTTCCTAAGGCACAGTTTTCCTATTTTATTCCGAAAAAAAAATAGAAACCAACTATAATTATACACTATAAACAAAAATGCCTTAGCATACATAACTTAAAAAACATTTAAAAAAATGAAAATCTTAAATAGCTACATTGTAGATACCTAAAATGTTTCTAAGAGAATAGTGCATTGTTTACATGTATATATATATATAGTTTCTTTGTCCTTGTTTTCCCAAATACTCTATGTACTTTATATTTAATTGCTTTTTTTTTTAATTTTTCAAATATCTGTTGATATAAATCATCTGTTATCTATGAAATTTCTTTGGCTGTTGGGAATCACAAAACTTTTTCCGAGTAAGGCAGACATCTATGTAATTAATACGAAGAATATATTTTAATCCATATTTATTTTTATCTTTGAGCATCATAAAATAAAACGGAATAAGAAGTCTGGGAATTATTCTTCTTTAAATCCCTAACGAAAACTTAATGCACATTTCTGTAATTGCAACACTTATTAAATTAGTTTTCTTTTTGACAATTCATTATAATCTCGTACAGGAAGATATTATTGAAAAATAAGGGAAAGATCTGCAGGCACTTCTTGGAAGAAGGGACTTTTCTTTTACGAACAAACACTTTTCTTTCATAATTAATGTTTAAAACGATAAGAAAAAGGCTTCAAGACAAGTAGTAAAAGATTTAATTTAATTACAAAGGTGAAAAAATAACCAAAGCTTGAAGTTCTTAGTTTTTAAAAAAATTTAATATGTATAATTTATCCTTTAATTATAAGAATAACCAACAACTTTTTCAGTTCTAGATTTTTAATTACTTCATCAATTTTACTTAACTATTTAATTAAATACATTAATTTATATCACAAAATATAGTTAGCATTTCATACAGTTAAACAAGCAAAAACAATAATTTGAAGAACTTCATAAATATATTTGCCTTAACAGTTACCATAACAGTTTTTTTTTTTTGTACGATTGCACTGTAATTAATCTAAATTATATTTGTAAAGAGAATCACACAAATCTTTTTGCGTGCTCACACGCATAAAATTTTAATAATTAATAATCGTTTACCACTCAAAGTTAAGGATAAACTGCTTACATCATTGCATTAGCTATATAATTAAAATAATTCTTCATTATTAACGAATTATTTAACAATAATTATACGAGATTCTGCCTTAAGTAGCAAAAGAATATTTTTTAAAATGCCAATTTGTTTTAACTAACAAATTAAATTGAAGCATATTAATTAATTTTAAAAAACTTTACATATAAATATATTTAAACTTTTGTTCAATTCATGAATTTCAAAATTAGCTCAATTCCATGCATAATTCAACAATTCCTAGAATATTTCACAATAAAATGCAATTTGTTTGAAATTTAAATGTTGAGTTTTACAAAAATTCTAACATAATTTAAATTAGTTATAATGTATCAAATATTTATATACTTTAATCTTTATTTTCAAGTATAAATGTTTGAAGTTCTGTTTTAATTTATAGTTAAAATTTACATAACAAAAGCCATTGGTATATTTTATTCATGTGTAATTGTGTAATTAATATAATTCTGCAATATTAATGTATTTTTAAACAGTAATTGTACAAAAAATTGTCATTTGTATGTACTAATTTTTTTAGAGATATTGCCATGTATGAACGATACACAATATTAAAATTTGCAAAATGTAAAATAAGAAATAACCATTTGCTTAAAATTATTTCTTACTATTATACAATTTTAATCAAACTTTAGTTAACAGTTAGAGGGCAGGGGCAATGGAAATCTCGAAGGAATTCATTGAGAGAAATTCTAAAATTGATAGAAATTCTAAAATTGAAAGAAATTCTAAAATTGAATGAAATTCTAAAATTGATGCATGTACCAAACTTCTTTTTCGAAGTAAGCTTTTATGACATTTTGATGAAATGAATAAATTTAAAATCTAAATACACAGAAGGTTGATTTTTCCTGATCAACCACAAAAAAGAGATTTTATTAATAATAAATTATCATTAATAAATATCCTTAATTCCTGTTCATTTCACAAAGGATTGTTGTTGTTGATAATGTTATTTCTAATCCCTCAGAGGATTGTTGTTTTAGGTATTAATATATTGTACCTGAGCACTTTTCAAATGCCTGCTTAAATCAAATGCCTGCTGAACTTAAATTTCAAAAATATTTTACAACAGTGATGCATTTCTCTTAAAATAAATTATGAATTGAAACAAAACCGATTTTTATTTATTAGCTAAAATACTGTATTTCAAAATTTCCCTTTCAAAAAGAGAGGATCTCTTTAATCTCTTTTTTAAAAAAACCTAACAAGTCTTAAAATACGAATGAAATATAAATTCCTCTCAAAAAGTAGCCAAATTTAAAATTACGATCAAATAATAACAGAAATTCAGAAGAAAAAATTTTATCTGAATTGTTTTTCAATATTCGAACTATTTATAGTTTTAATAAATAACGTGATAATTTTTGTCGACTTTTCCCATTTATATATAAGTTGTGCTCACCATATCCCACATAATTTAATGACAAATTAATTCACAGTCAAATTTTAAATTATAATTTTTATAAGGGATATGTTTCTTTCATTAAATGAAAAGTTAATCTTTATTTGAAGACCAGCTGATTTTTATTACTCGTTACTTAAACTGAAAACAACTTAATCGACTTTAAATGACCAAAGGGAATCCTCCTAAATAAAAACCTCCTTTCCTGACTAATCTGGAAAAAAAATGACGAATTTCAAACGTCAGAAATTTCCCGCACAATATTATCTTTAATTCTATGTGTTAATGAAGTTTTGCAACAAATTCATACGCATCATTTCATTAAATAATACGTCAAAAAATCATCAGTATAAGTAGTACAATGTATAATAAATATATATCCGTAAGACCACAAGCATATACTTCCCATCTATAGACATCAATTTACCCTCAACTAAAACAATCATTAAAAATACATCGGGTTTGATATCCTCATGTGGCTAAAGACCTTACGTTCATAGGGACTGATACACTCTAAAGCTGTTGAAGTTAAAAACTCTCCTTGGGGAGATGTGAAAGTTTGAAGAGTGGGGAGTTCATTAGAGCCATTCTTGTCATTGAATCACGGTACAAAGTTACAAGGTGTATAATGCAATGCTATGGTTTTTGAAAAGGCGTCGTGTGGAATTTTTTAGAGGTGAGTAGAAAAGTATATCTCCCTCATCACTTGACTGGGGCTTAAAAAGACGAGGCCTGTCTCTAATAGCTCTCGTATAGCTTCAAAATGTGACATTTATAAACAATCAATTAATTAGAAAGAGAAATATGTATAATACAAGTAATTAAGGTATACAACTACTTGCGACAACCTTTTCTAAAAAAAATAGAAATATAGGGATTTTTTGTGGTTTTTAGATTTTTTTTATAGACATTTTAGGAAAAATATGCAAAAATTAAGAAGATAAAAAGAAATTGTTATTAGTGAAATGGGAAAAAAGTGGTAAAATTTTACAAAAAAATAACAGAAATGGGTCCCATTCTTTACGAAAAGTTTATGAACAAGTTTTCAATTTTTCAATTCTGATGTGTTGCTATGTCATTCATTTTTAAATGACCTTCAGGATAAGAGATATTTAAATTTTTACAAAAACTAGAGCACTTTATTTTAGTTATTATATGAAATTGGTTAAAATAACAGTGATTATATTAACATAAGGGACTGTAAATTTTTAATAAAACAGTGATTGATAAATCTGAAGGTTAAAACACTTTTACTATCATACAGGACACACACACCAAACTTTCAGTTAATTATTTTCAAAAGTATTTAGCAATCGCTGTCCCTGTTTGAGCATTTATAAAAAAAAAAACATTTTTAGTAAAACGCTTTTTAAAGTATGACACTTGTAGTGTTTGTTCTAGTGAGCGGAAAGTCATAAGCTTCGTATTTTTATAAAGCTAATAAAATGTTTTATAACATAAAAAAATGTGTCCATTTTTGGCAAAATTCACAATTTTAGGGTAGTCGGATACCTTAATATCTATGAAGAAAATACATTTCATTTTTTTTTCTTCTGATATCCAAACAGGGCCGATTTAAGATCATTTCGGTCCCTGGGCGCAGAAGATCTATAGACCCCTTGGCACTGGTGGATCGAAATTTATTACCAGAAAACCTGGTTAAGTCCACCTTATCCTAGGCCCCAAGGCACCAGACAGCACTCAACGGATAAACCGGCCTGTATCCAAAGGAATTATAAAATTACAATCACAAATTTTATAGAATAATAGTATTATTCAACACATTATCTATCTAAATTTAGTTTAAATAATTTAAATCAAAACTACACATATTATTAATCGAAGTAATTCATGCTAATGCCTCTGGTGGACTTTTTTACCCTGATAGTTCCACTCTCTTTATCGTGGTACAAAATAACCTTTCAACTCTACATCTCTGCCTAATTATCATGTCTAAATAACCGTTATCAGCCGTCTTTTCTATTTGACCTCCAGAAAACGTATACTTAATGAATCAACCCACCCAAGGAAGATACGTGAATGAATTCATGGAAAACTTGAACTGAATTCCTTTCAATTCACTTCCAAAGGAATACCTTTCTATACGGTCGACGACCTCTACTTCGTGAAGTCTGCACGAGGGGGCGTTGGAGTCACACGTGTTACGTCACGTTTGCTGAGGACCTGAAGTTCCACAACAATTCCGGTGACCCGACAAAACATGGGAGTGCGCAAGAACCTCGAGCAGGTAAGAAATTCTTATATTCTGAAAGCGGTTCATGCTTATCACGAAAACCGCCGTTTTATGCCTCTTTGACCGACTCTTCTTTATTTCTTTTTACGTACTGGGTTTTTCAGATTTGAGCTTGAAGTGTTTCGAATGTTTTATTTGTAATAATGTTCTAATAAGTGTGTATTATATACAATGATATTTAAAAGATTTGATAACAATATATATATAAATTATTCTTTAGCATTTTTTTTATTTTCAAATTTCTCTTTTATTTCTTTTTAATTTTGATTCACTTTTAATTTTCGCCTTAAAAATTTCAAATTTACCGTAAAAATTTGTTGTAACATTGCCATGAAAAAGTGATTTTCCACTTCGTTTCGTTCTAAATTTTCTATAAAAATCGTTTTGTTTGGTGTAATATTGTTTTTCAATTAGTAAATTGTTCTCTGCTTTAAAAGTTGCTTGCCTAAATTTGTCAGTCTTTCAGAAAAAAACTTAGAAAGAAAAAAAAAAGGCATATTACAATCATTACAAATGATTTTGTCAAAAAATATGACTATGATTAATTTACTCTAATAAAATATGAATTATATAAAAGAAGATGAATTTAATTAGAATAATTCGTTACCCTATTGCCTTTTCATCATCATCACTAAACTCCTTTAAATAATTTATGATCAAGCGGAAATGAGGTTTTGTTTTGATTTTGATTTAATTTTTATCTATCTATTTATTTATTTGTATGTGTAGTAAAAATTTTATAAAAAGCTATTTTTATGAAAATATAAGTTAAATTATGCTTAAAATTCATTAATTTAAATTTGAATACTCAAAATAAAATAGTTAAGAGTAAAGAGTAAGAAAAAATAAGAGTTTACCTATTTTCTTGAAATAAGTATTCTTTCTTATTTTTATTTGAATTAAAATTGTACATGACAATTTTTTAAAAAAAAGCGCAAATTGTTCTACTCTTTAGTACTCACCCACTGAAATGCTTTTGCAATCCTATATTATGTACAATTAAACTACCGGATGATTACAAAATGTAAACTTTAAATAAATAAATATCTTACAGAGAACTGTGAAATCACAAACACTATCATTTGGTAGTATCTTAATATTATTATTAAAATATATTTTAGCGAATTAATTTTAGATATTCTAATAAATCTTATAAAAGTTGATAATTATTTATAGGTTTTTTGAGTACATAAATCGTTTGCTGTAATGTTTAATAGATAACTGTTTCTGTAACTGATTAAAGATGGAATTTGGGGAAAAGAATAATAATCAAATTCGAATTTTCTCTCAGCGCTCGCAGTATAAATGTTGGATCTGTCTGTGTTTTTCTTTTAAATCTCTTAACATAAAATAAATTTAAGAGTAAAAATTTCAATTAGAAAAAGTAAAATCTTTACACAAAATTAAAAATTTTAAAACGTTTATTATGTTTATTTACATTATCTTGCCTGACATTTTTAGACGCAATTTTGTAAGTAAATTTATTCTGTATTTCTCAGAATATTCAGTGATCATGTCACATAACAGACAAAAATTGTCAAAGTATAGATTCTGTTTATGTCATTGCAAAAAATTCTCCTGGAATGGCTTCCTTTCAAGCCATCACAAGCAATAGTCATCGAATTTTCTTCTTCACGTCATTACAAACCAATAGGAAAACTCTATTTTCCTTTTCAGAATTCAGCATATTCAGGTTATTTCTTATATTTCCCAGAACCATATTTGTAGGCTAGAAGAATTTTCTTATTTTATTTCGTCTCTGTGTAAGTGACAGAAAATAAAATAAGATATTCCAAATAGAAACCTATATCCGAGATTTCTTTATAAAAAGGATTCTGAATAAAAGAGTCTGAACATTTGAGATGGAAAAAAACAGATTGAACATAAAAAAAGCACATCTTTTATTGAATATGTTATAATGAATATGTAATACTGAATATGTAATATGTAATAAGTTACTTGAATATTTAATAATTATGCATAAAGATAAATATTATTCTACAATATTATTACGTAAAAATGTTTTTACGTAGTACATAAAATCAAGGATATTCATAAAAAAAGTTATTTAAATAAGAAAAAAGAAGGATTTTTTTAAATAACTATTGTTTTATATTTTTTATTTCATTTGTGTAAATTATTCAACATGACAGTTATATTTGATATTGATAAAACAATTAACAAATATCGAGATAGTGTACGATGTTTTTTATTCGAATATAGTTTTCTTGCAATAAAGAGTTAAAGTACACATGCCGGAAGAAATATTAACAAAAAACTAACAATTATCAAGGAATAATAATTAATTTAACGGTTAAGAAACTGTAACAACGTTTCAGTAAAATTATTAATACAATTTTAATTAAAATAATATATTAACAACAATAGTATTAAAATTATTTCTACGAATTATATTTAGAACAAACTCAATTATGAAGCAATTAATAAATGTCAAACGATTTTATGCACTGGACCGAAAATAAATTTTGTATTTAATGCATTTTCAGAATACTTCGGCAATCATGAGATAAAAATAAATAAATATTAAAAGCAATAAGAGACATTACTGTAGCATTAAATATTCAGAAACATCTTAATTACGTCTTCAACAGCTCGGAAACTAACATACCCCAAGCAAAACTGACAATATTTAAAGAAATAGAATTTCAAAAAACGTTTTTCTCTTCTATATTAAAGAGCAACTTGTGTCAAACCAATTAAAAGCAGCAAAAATTCATAAACCGGTAAGATGGCTTCATAGGACGTTGCTAGGATTAAGTCTGAATACGTTATTCGAAAAATAAAACGAAATAACATTTCATTTACATATTCACCGTGATCATCCAGCAGGAAACTTAACACTTATTTCTCCCTTAAGCAAGCTTTTCACGAAAAACAATATAAAAATAAGCATCTGAAGTATTTAATTAATCTTGTATCTTACTTGTTGCTTTAGACAGCTTGTAATGGCATGTTTCAAGAAAATGAAAGGTAAAAGAAAAATGCTTTAAGCCGCGATGTTCAGAACAAATTGCTTCTGAACAAAAATGTAACCGAAATATTGAGACAATTCATTCGTGTTGATTTATTTTCTCCTTCAAAGCTTAAATATGTTATGCTATTTCAAATGAAGTTATTTCCGAAGTTTTGTTTAAATTTGCAATTGTAATTCAATATTTTTAGAAATGAAACGATTTTTTTTTTAATTTCATTTTTTATGTGTAAAGTTAAAAGTAATATAATTATATTTTTATTTCAATCACTAAAATTGTTTTCTATCATAGCTAGCAGTAACACAATAGTTAAATCGTATATGTTTTTTGTTTAGGTGACTAATTCCTAATCGGGATTTTGCAAATGCATATAAATTAATATTTTTTATTAAGTATCATTTTAATTGAAATATAGATAAATTTCTTTAAGAATATTACTTTAATAAAAGAAACCAATTTAAATGCAATTTTTTTGCAAAACATGAAGAAAAAGTTACATATTTTCAAAACATTCTTCTTTCATGAAAAATGCTGCTGTAATAATTATGTGACCTGTACAAAGCTAAGACTTCTGTTCACAGCCTGAACTAGGAATTTTGAAATACAGCTAATAATACCTATAGTTTATGTGTGGATTTATTCATATTTTAATGCATCAGAGTAGAGAAATTTTAACAAAAAACACTGAATATTATTTAAATTGATCGTAACTCGGAAAATAAAGTTATTTTTTTCGAAAATCCTTGTTCAGACTCTGTATAGAAGCCCTAGCTATGTAAAAGCAAAATATTATTGTTATAAAAACAATTTTCTTAAAAGAACGTTTTGAAAATCTGTCATTCTTTCTTCATTTTTTGGGAAAAAATTGCATTTAGATAATTTTTTGTAATATTTCTTAAGCATTTTTTTGCTATGTATATTCTAAATTAAGGGACATGAAATATCAAAAAGAATATTCATTCATACGCTTTTTCAAAACATATACATAGCTGTTTAGATGTATTAACTTGTACAGATGTCAGTACAAAATTTTAAAAATTAAATGCATTTTATCACTATTTATTTAATGCTTTTTTAATGGTTTTTGTTTCAATTCCTACTCTGATACAAAATTCTGTTTATTTTCCAATTTCGAAAAGAAAAAAAACACGGCAGAGTAAGAAGAATTCTTTGACAAAACTCTAAACTAGAAGCAAAAAATAAATCTGAAAATCCGAAAACAAATTTTAGAGGTATTTTGAACTTTACAACCATACACAACTAACACTGCATGTTAATTTTTCAAAACATCAAACAATTGAACGAACAAAAAAAAATATTTTCTCTCTGCTGTTTTTCTGCTTCCGTAAATACAGTTTGGGCCAGTTTCTATTACTGGAATGTGTAATAAAAAGAAATGCACGTACCGTCTGTCATGACTTCTTTCACCCCCCTACTTTTTAAAGACTTGACGACGGCAGAGACACCATGACCCAGTGGCCAATACGGTTGGTTAGTAATAGCATGACCGAAGCCATTGTTTGTTATAGGATCAAGAAAAAAATCACGTGACTTTACATAATGACGGACTAAAATTGCGGATTTTCCTTGACATTGATAAAAAAAATGAATAAGCTTTGAATTTATGGATTGCTCTTTCATAGCTTTTGACTCAGCTCGTTTGGTTTAAATTGTAGTGAATTTCTGTTGTATATACTTGGTTGGATTCTCTTTGATTTACTATGATTAAAAAATGTTCAACAGTTGAAGGAAACTACGTTGCAAGCAATTTTAATTTGGTGTAAAAATTTTGTATGTGTGAATTTTTGTACAGGCTATTGATTGCTTTTACCTTTTCTTTTTTTTTTTTTTTTTCTTTTTTTTAGTTTCTCAATGCGATATTTTTATCAAAAGGGAATTAAAGATACTTAAAAAGAAAAGTGAAAAGATCTTTTCTTTTCGAATTTAAATTAAGGAATTTTAAATCAAGGCTTATGGTTTACTAGATCTGAACTCATTAGACGCAAATGCAATGCATCATATTTGATGAAAGAAAAAGAGTCTGCGTATTTTTTTTAATTTTATTTTCCTTCCATAAAAGTTTAATTAGCAATTTTTTTTTTTTTACGCTTTTACGGCATAATATAATATTTCTTATTCTAAGAAAGTAAAACTTCTCAAACTAATCTTTGAACGAGTTTAACTTAAAACTTTTCACACATTCACTCCTACTAAAAATTAATCCCGCAGAGCTATTTGTACGTTAAGCTAAACATTGCAATCACAAAAACTTTAAGAAAATAATAATTAAAGCCAAGATGTTTTAGTATGCATATAAATATGATAATGCATCATGTATATTCTATTTTCTTTATTTACCATAAATATTTATAAGGCTTATGAAACATAATGTATATCATATTTGTCTTTTTCACATTCGATTGGCTTGGCTAACACAAATAATGAAAAAGCTAATCAATGATCACCAAAACCTAGAATAGAACTCGACAATAAAACTTAACAGCAAATTAAAACTGAAATATCTTTTAGTCAAAGCAGCTATCGTTTTGCATCGCGTTATACATATATTTTTGTTCAGATTAAGAAAACAACTCAGCGTCTATTGAAATATGTCATCATTTAAATTAAAACGAAATCCAATTTCATAAGCCTGCGTCTGGATAAATAATTCTTCGTACAGTTTCTGCCTAATATAAGTACTTTTTTTCATAGAAAGGCTGCAAGTTTGAATTTCTATTTTAAGGTATCTGACCAAATGTAATCTACTTTTTCAGACAACTTATGGTGTTATCAAGGCAAATAAATTCATTTCCCTTACTTTACAACCCTTACGAACCTAAATAAGACTGTTATTCTTAAGGCTAATATGGCTTTGAATGAAGCCCCGTAGAAATCAAATATTTGTGTAAGATTTTTGTAGATTAGTTTGCTTGATTATGCAATACACGCAGAACCTAAAATATATTTTAAAATCCCTAACTAAGAAGTGAATTTCGTTTGGGGGTTTTCTTTTACGTCCTTCTTTCATAAACAAGCCAAAAGATACGCATTTCATACTTATAAGATGCTTTTACTTGACGTTACGTGGCGCTCAGGGGCATAACGGAGTACGTTCGGGCCCCCTGCAAAGACAGGTTTTGGGGCCCCCAAGTTGGATTTTACAAAAGGTAGGTACTTGGTGGCAGTCAAGCTATGCGGGGGTGTACGTTACACCGTTGGTGGCGCTAAATACTTTGGAGTTGAATCCTGTTATCTTCCCATTGTAGAAATAATAATTTCAGAGAACCCTAAGCACATCCCTGCAATATTTTTATCATTAACGTGGCTGTTCTCTTGATCCAAGTGTTCGAAAACAAGAAATTACAATAGTTGAAATATTTGTTTCAGAAAAAGGGATACATGTCTGACAGAAGATAGTCAGGAATTTTAGAATGGATCTATCAAATACTTCTCATACAATTCAACAAGAATTGACATGTCCATGAATATAACTAATTACATAGTAAGTCATTCAAGTACTTGGCTTGTCATTATTATAGTGATGTTTAATACAACACTAAGGCCATTTTTTCCTTTATCAAAGGTACATCTTAAACCTACTTATAACTAAGGGATTGTATTTCCTATTATTTCCTCCAACTACAACTAAAATCCGCGTTTTTTAGCAATGTGAAAACTTTGGAACCGAACCATAGCCTTACATTCGATTGTTTCTGTTTAGGGAATAGTTATCACTTAGGTAATATTTATATCTTCACAGCCAATCATATATCAAAATAACAGCTAAAAATCGACATGAACTGTAAGCTTTGGTTCTTCCAAATTAAGCTATTATTTTTTGAAGGAACAAACCATAAATGCTTTATCTATTGTGTTTTTATGTTCCTTTTGGATTAATACATTTATAACACCCATTCTACAGAACGATGAAATTTTAGTTTTAGAACTATCTTGAGGTTAAACAGAAAATTTATACGCATTTATATACATAAATAAAAATTGCATGATGCAGATAAATTAATGGTGCTACATAAATTTTGTTCAGAAATCTTTCAAGAAGTTTTTAATTAAAATTATATGATAACCAAATTATTTCTTGAGAAAAAAAAATATATTATTGCATTTTCTTGCCAAATATTGGAAAACTTATTTTCTTTCTGCATTCTTTTCAATGTCACGCACGTATTCAAGATAAAAAATCAGCAATATATACGAATCAACTGATGAAACTAATGAATTCAATACTTATTCATAGCTTAATTGCTAACACTTCTTTTCAAATTATAAGAGAAAAACTTTTAAAACATTATTCATTTTTAATATCTCCTAAATTTCAAAATATCCATTATGTTTGTCTTAATAATGAAAGAGACCTTGAAGGACAATTTTTACGGCTTTACTTTTAAATATAAACCTCACTTAAATTTCTGCATAAATTATACATAATCATAACGTAGCTGACAACTTTAATATACATTTACTCTTCCATTCAGATAACTTCTCTCGCCATTTAAAATGGTAGATTCTGAGAGCTAATATTCTTTATGATACGGTTCTCTCTCGTATGCTTTAAATTAGAACAATTTATTTACCTTATTCAACGTGTTTTAAAACTATGACGTATTGGTGTGAAACTGCAAAATTATTCTCTAATTCTAAGCATCTTAAATTTGAGAAAAATTTTCATTTGGGTGAATAGCATGTTAATTTGTAGAATCTATTAGAGCAATACCTTGTGAATATGCCTCCAACTACCAAAGCATTTTAGAAAGAAACTTTAAATTTGATATTTAAACTAAATTTTTCCTTAAAATTTTAATTGTATTAAATAAAGAAATTAAGCTATTAAATAAAATGTACTTGCCCAAATCAGGATATTTTTTGAAAAATAAATCAAATAAAAAGTTTTATGAAACTAGTTAGCAAAAAAATATATTGAATACGTAACAAAAAATACGAGAAAGAAAGTATTTTAAGTGAAAGGTATATTAAAATTGAATTAAAAGTAGGGGAGAGTGTATCTCATTTGAATTTTTCAATTAGTTGTTATCAATATGTATAATCTGGAGGGGGAAATGCTTTAATTGTATATTGGAGATATTATGAAACACATTTTTAACTAAAATTATTTTTATTGAAGAATAAATATATTTAAACCGTAACAAGTTTAGTGATAATTTTGTTAATATTCGCACAGGGAACTGTTTTTTTTTCTTCTATTAAGAATAAATATAATGTATTTTTTCATTTTTTTAAAAAAAATATCTATTTTTATAAAAGTGTAAATATTTAAGTAATCGTATATATTTAAGTCGTTAGATATTTTTAGCAATACATCTCTTTAAAAAAAAACTAAAAGAACTATATTACAAGTATCCAAGTACAATGCGGTACTAAAAATTATTCATTGAGTAATTAGAATGTAACAAATGCAATATCGCAAAACTAAATCAGGATAATAGAAAGCGAATTCATTCTAGAAAATTCGTTATTCCTACTATGAACCTTTTAGAAGCTCCTGAATACTATGGACCTGAGTGACTGTGCTTTGATCATCCATAACAATAAAGTTTGGACGAATGACACCTCGGAATGGACGGGAGGGAGGGGGAATAAGATATCTTCATTATAGTAACGATCTTCATTTCGTGTACCTCTTCAGGATTACCTCAACGAACTATTCCCCTAATGTTAGTAGAACGAAAGCGTGTCCCGACCTTTCTTCATAACAGCTGACTTTGACAACTGATTAAAATTCTTCTCATCGGTAAAGATAAGGTGACTCCATTGATGAAAAGTTAAGCCTTTGTGTTAATTACACCGTGGCTATGAATTGCTGTCAATGATGAACAGTGTTCAAAACGGAAGGCATATAGAGCAGCTTTATAAAAACTTCTAGTTATGATAAACTGCGATACTTCACCATGCGCAGCTGCTGAACAGCGTTGCCCTTTCTCTTATTTTAATCTCTTTTTGCTGCATTACGATATATTTGTCATAACTTGCCATTGTTTTCTTTGACCAACCACAAATAATCTTTCTTACAGCTGTACCTGTCATTTGGAAGGCTTTCCAAACTCAAATTCAGTTGATTTAAACTCTTCAGCAACACTCATCAAACTTCACCGTCTATCATGCTTTCCCATCATTCTACCTCATGTAAAGATGTCCTGATGGTTTATTGTAGCTATATAGCATGTTCAATCTCACTTTAAATAACTACTAAGGTCTAGAATTGCATTGATTCCCCTTTAGTTTCCTTGCACTGCGCAAACTGACTCCACGCAAAAGCGATTCGTTGATAATCCTTTCGGTCACGGGTGTTCGATTTGTGATAGATTATGGTTTAGAGATGATTTGAAAACGCCTGTTGCTGAGCATAAAAATATTTTACAAAATATTTTACCGGGAATTCATTTAGAAGACGTTTAAGCGTGCTACAGTTGCCGACAAAGTTTAAATAGGAAAAGTATACCAAATTTATCAAAATATAATGGTTTTGTATACCCTGAAATTCCACCACATCTTCCTACTTTGGATATGGTATCAGAAAGACTCATTTCTCCACGAATACCTTTCATGCAAATTAGGCGATTGAGACATGTACACGGTCAGTTTGGAATATTAGGGCAAATAATCAGTGTTCCAGTATCCATCAATACAATGGTCAATCGACTGCCACGGAAAGTTGATGATGATTACTGTGTTAATGTTCACATCAAACGGAGGAAAATTCACAGAACTAGTTATCGGATGGGTTTGGTTACTAAAAGAAACATCAAAACATGGTTGCAATACTTAGTAGCTACTCCACTGTACAGAATGTATGATGTTACAATCGATGATAGTTTCTTCAAACAGAGTGCGTCTCAAGTTCTTCAAGATGAAATCAGTGAAAATATAACTATTGAAGAGAGTTTTACAGCCCAGCAACAGACGTTGTTATGGAATGAAGAGAAATATCTTCGTTTTGCTCCTGGAGAAGCGAATGTACCAAGAAGTTTCACTTCTATTGCGTGGCATTCCACGCACCATTTTTTTTTTTTTTTAAGCTTGTCGAATCTGGATAAGGGAACAGATAAAATATTTGTAATAATACTCCTATTCATAATATAAACTCAACTCTTTTCCATTCAAATATATTTTTAAATTCAGTTATCTTATCATATTTGCACAATCTATATTCCAGAATTTAATGGGAATTTGCTAAAATATGTACAATCGATAGCGAAAAAATTTAATTATTTTAAATGATTCTACATAAAAAATAATGACTTAACATGACTTTAACTAACAAACTTTACAGGATTTCACTGAAATTTGATTGAGGATCTTCATCTTTACTGAGCCTGAAACCATTACTTCTGAAAGATATGTCTGGAAATGTGAATGAAATTATCAATTTAAATATTATTTTTCATGATCTATAATAAAATTGTCAACAATGATAAGATCATACATCTATACTCAATACTACTGAAAAGATTTTTACTGGAAGAAACAAAATTTAAAACGTAAAAATCGAAGAAAAACTAAGGAATTTGTTTTTTTTAACATTTTTAATCAGATATATTTAACGAAAAATCATCCAAAAATATCTAATTTGCATTTATAAATGTATAGTTCATTTTCCTTGATTTTCTTGGGACTCAGCTGGTCAGCCCGAAGATATTTTAATTATTCAACTCCAATTCTGGAGCAAAAATGCAAATTTTCAAAACATCTGTCAGTAATTACCTTAAAAACTGGTTTCTTCAATTTATGAAATTGAGATATTTTAAAAGGTCATGCTGTGATTCTGACAGCAATTAAGTCTTGTTTATTTCTGAAACAAGACAGGTTTTTTTTTTAATCCAACAGCTTCTCCTGTTGCGCTCAAGAAATTTTTATTTTTAATCTTTCTGACGGGAAAAAAAGAATTTTTATAATTAAAATTATGTTTAATGAAAAAAACAGGATTAACGTCAAAAGAATTTTTGGAGATAAATAAAAACATTTTTGTAGACTGAGGGAAAAAATGTGTGATAATCCTTTAAACTTAAAAGAATAATTTTTTCTATCAAACTATTTTAGTTAAAAGCGATTATTTTCATAAATTCTGAATTGTTTTAAAAATAAGAAATAAACATCTTGCGAATTATTTACAAGTAGAAAAATGTTGTGCTGATGTATGTATATATCAAAAATAGTTTCTATAGTAAACTGTATAAGTTTATTAGAAACAGCATTGAAAAATTTCAGCTCAGACATCAATAGAAAAACGGAATAAATTTAAATAAATAAGCTGAGCAAAAATTTTGTCCAAACAATAATAAGAATACTTATGTTATTTTTCAGTTAAATTTTTTCAAAAAAAAGTTTCAATAAAACTGATGTTTTCAAAAAATCTTGATTATATCTATTATAGTTCCTGACTGTTTCATAAAAAAACCTTAATATTGGAGCATCAATTTTCATGATTCGTGGTATAGAGTTTTTTTCAGTAATGTTTTATTTTTTCATTTAAATATCTAAATTAAAAACTTGCCATATAATATATAAACCCAACAATTATTTAAAATTTAACAATTAAATAAGTTCCAAAATGTGGATAAACAAAATTTAAAAATGATGACAAATATTTGAAAAATATTACGTTTCTTTGAAGATAGAATGAATAATTCTGTTTGTGCGAACAGAATAATTTCGACTCAATACGAATTCTACACGAATAAGACAATATGGACAAATACTTATTGAAAACCATTATTTCATGTGTTTCATTCAAAAAACTGAAATTTTTGTCAGTAATAAACAACAATAAATCACAAAGATAAATATATACATAATTTAACTATAGTCCAAATAATTTGTGCCGAATTTAAGTTGGCAACTTGATGAATAATCATAAAACAAATAACAAAAATCAATTTTACCATATATTTGCTTTTATTTCAAATATTTATGCAATATATTATAATTTATACTAAACATACCTGTTTCTCACGATTTTTACTTCAAACATCTTTCCAAAGACAAAAAAGATTTAAAAAGCTCTCTCTCAAGTGTTTTACTTAATATCTGCTTATAATAAACTTTATGTGATAAATACAAAAAAACCGTCTTTAAATTTGCCATAGTGAAAATTTGTCATAGTAAAAAATATAATTTAATTGGTGATATAGCTTTTAATAAATAATAAAATTAAAAAAATTGATTTATGATTCATTTTTAACCTTTGAAATCCCCAAAAAAATATATATATTCTTATTTTTTATCTTTACGAAATTTTTGTAAAAAATACCTCTAGGTATTTTTCACTTAGTTAATACATTTAATTGAATAATATTTTATTTTATTGAATAAAATTTCAAGAGGCTAAAATACTTTCAAAGTGCAACCTACAATACTACCCTAGTATAAATTCAATAGCTTCATTCTTTTTTGAACAAATAATATTTTTAAATGCTCAAATAGGTTCGCTTCAAACGAGTTATTTGAATGTTATACAGATTCAATTATACACACATCTCTATTTTTTAATAACTCTTACACTTTTTATAGTTAACATTAAAATATTCCTAAATATCTGTAATACCCTTTTGAAGAATAATCAAAAAATATTTTCCATAATATCGTTCGATATTATCATGTAATTGATTTCCATAATATCGTTTGGTGTTATAATCTAATTACCTTTCATATATATCAAATCGTTTCGTAATTAATATTTCTAATTCTATAAGAATACGTAATAAATTTATTCCTCTCATAGCATCATTTTATAGCAAAATTAATTGTTTTTATATAATCATCTCATTATTATAACCTATCCATTTATATCTAATTATGTTCCAAAAATGATATAATTAATTCTTATAGAATCGCTTTATCGTTTGCTTTTACCACAAAGATATTACTAATAATATGGCTTTATTAGCCTTTATTTAAAAAAACTGGCATTTATGATACACGTAAATCCCTTCTTATAAAATAGATTTCTGGAACAAATTATTATGTAATTGTTTGGTAATGTAATAAATTGTATAAGTATATTTTTATTATCTCTCTGTTCTACTGCTGGAATTTTAAATATAAAATTAAAAGTAAATGTCGTAGAAAATATATTTAAGCTTTTGGTGCTCTTTTCTTTTAATTTATAAGCTGATATCGTTTTTTAAACTTTTTAAAAAATTGAAAAAATATAAATATTGAAAAAATATTAAAAATATTCTCATAAACACAAATGTTGATTATTTTAACACTTCGGTTGTATTTTTTTTTTCGGTTCTTTTCAACTTTATTTCGAATTTCTTCAATACATAAGTACGGAATTAAACTTAGGACTATAAAAAAAGTGAAAATTAACTTTCAACGCATCTGAAAACACTTTTGCTTTTGTTAGAAGATAATTCGACCGTAATGTGTTAATTATAATATGTATGACCTGGATAGCTTAAAAAGCATTCTGTGGGGGATTACACCTCGCGCGTGCATTTATTCTCACAATATTCTTGTTTATAATCTATTCGTTCGCATCCAAAAGATTATATGTTTTGGAATTTTTTTTATTAATTACATTACGGTAAAATTATCGTTTGTTTTCGGCAGATCAATGTTCAATATATATTTTTAGAAATTAATTTTTAATTCATCTTGTTTTTGAAGAAATAATTGCAGTTTTTCCACAAGAACATCAAATATTGGCCAACAAATTTAATTTATTTGATAAAAACTATCTGAACATTATTGTTATTATAGTTATCTTTGCTCGTGATTAATTATGTATGAAAATCAACATTTTATTGCACAATAAGTTATAATATTTAACAGATATTTTTTAAAGCTTTAAAGATGGAAAAAAGTTTTTGTTTCAATAATATTTTTGTAAGTAAAAATAAATATTTTTAATCCAGTAGAAGCATTAAGTATGTACTTAAATAGCGTATGAAAATGAATATGATAAATAATTTTTAATATCATTTATTGAATAACATTATATAAGTGCAATATTGAACTTTATGAGATTGTAAAAAGGAAATTTTGTATGTTGATTAATTTTTTTAAAAATATTTCTATTCTTGTGAGATTTACTTTTTCAAAAGCCTGAATAGACTTATTGTGGATTGCCTTTTTTGATTGACCCAAACTTTCGGTATATTTTATGAGTGGAAACTCAAGATTTCCTCTGTATATGGTATTATTAAGAAAAGTTAATTAGTTCACAGAATGCTGTAATGAAATATAGTAATTTAAATATTAATTTATCAAAGTGGATCATAACATCTATTTGGAAAAATATGTTGGCTTACATTAGTAGACTTGTATTGTGGTCATGGTCCCGAACTCGTGACATGAATGTCGCTGTGCCACTAAAAATCAGTGATATAGAGGGGGCCGATGCACGTTAAATTTGTCGAGGCTCAATGTCATTCCATCGGTCTGGTGTGGTAGTTTGGAAAAATGGGTGCCAGCATAGGTGTCGTTCTCGTTCCTTGACCAAATTTACGAGGTCCGTCACCAATAGCTCTTATGTTGCTTTATAGTGCGATGCCAATTTTTCTTCTCAGTAGACATAGGTTAAAGAATTTTCGTAAAAATTCATTTTATATTTTTTTTTCTCCTTACGAATAATTTGTCTTATTTTTTGTTTATAAAAAAAACTATTCCCCAGAAGATATATATATCTATTTTTTTTTTTTTTTGCATCTCATATTTAGTAGTAATTTTCTTTATTTTTTTTTCAATGTCCTTATTTTATAAATCATAAAATCTATCCAAAGAAAGGGAATTAGATATAATTATACTAAAAAATAGTAAAAAAAATTATATTTAATAGTTTAAATGCAATACGTTTTTGAAAAATTTGGATATGAAGTCAAAATTATTCATATGTAAAAATAACGCAGTAGACAAAATTAACGTAGTAGACAAAATTATTCATATGTAAAAATAATATAGTAGACAAAATTAACATAGTAGGCAAAATTATTCATATGTAAAAATAACGCAGTAGACAAAATTAACGTAGTAGACAAAATTATTCATATGTAAAAATAATATAGTAGACAAAATTAACATAGTAGGCAAAATTATTCATATGTAAAAATAACAATAGTAGGTAACAATAAAATGCGAAATGGTTGCACTCCGAATACCTAAAATATTCTTCAAATTAAAAAACTACAAATGAAATTAGTTACAAAATTAAAGCTGAAATAATATAATTTTGTAACTTAAATTCATTCGTAATGTTTAAGAATCCTATTAAAATATGTAATATTTAAGAATCCACTTAGAAATCTTATGAAAACTGTAGATCTTTACAATAGAACTCTGCAATAAATTTAAATCTTGCAGTCAAAGATCTTAACAAAACGAATGAAAATTACTATTTTTATTTCAATATAAAGTCATAAAAGATTTTAAAAATTTCTTTAAAAAAAAAGTTTACTCAAATTTGAAAAAAATTAAATCATCTTTTTTTTAAATGCATGCCATTATAAATATATCACTTTATATTTTGATTTTGTATCTTTTTATTTTTATTTTCTAGTTAATTATTTAAGTAAAGTAATTACAGGTGAAGAATGTTGTTTTTCTCTCTCGTTCTTATTTTTTTCCAACCAATTTTCAAAGTCAGTGGAACGATATGCACATTAGAAAAACAACGTGCACACTCTGAATTATGTAACCTCATTCTTGAACCCGGGACAGTTTTATTTAATTTATTTCTCAAAATGAACTTTAAAATTTTCATACGTGCAATATTTCACAGAAACACTCGCTACGCCGCCATTTTAGCGTCATGTTTATAGGCCTATCATTCATAATATGATCATTAAAATTATATATGTGGTCTTTTGGAGGAATCTTAAATTAAGTAAAAACTCTAGACGAAAAGTAATTTGTAAATGAAAAACGTGACTCCCCTCATAAATGATCTCGAGTATAAAATGAAGTGAAGTGTAATCAAGATTTTAATTGAATGGAGCAACGTACATTAAGTGTAGTTATAAAATTAATGAGTAAGAAAATTATTTCATGACATAGTTTTAATCTTTTACTTAATCATGCTTTTCTAGTGTAAAGAATTCTTTTTTCGCTTTTGTTCACATTTCTTAAACTTTTTAAACAAAAAATTAATGTTTTTTTCAAAAAATTAACAGTAGAAATTTTTTTAAAAATCTATCATTTTTATTTATTTTGATCAAGGTTCCGGTTACCTGTTAATAATGTGGAGTTTCGAATAAAAAATAAATACTTTATTAAAATAATAAATAAAACAGGGAATAATCACTGTTTGAACAATGATACGTAAAGGTAAAAAATATACTATTATTTCTTCAAATATTGCAATTCAAGTTCAATGCATATAATTCTCTCCTTCAGTAGAATCTTTGTTTATGAAAATCTGTTTGGGAACATTCATATTTGAGATTATATCTAAGAAATAAAGTACTCTAAAAATTTTAGCAAACGATTTAAAAATGGATGTTGCTAATTCTAGTTATTTGTAGAAGTTACTGAGTTTTAATTCAGTTTAAAATGAGGAAAAAATTAGCAAAATGCTATATATATAAATGGTGATCTGTTTAGAGTGCTACATTTTACGCATGAATATTTTCATTATTTTTCATATTATAATTTTATGAATCAATAAGCGTTTGGTACAGGTGCTTTACGAAAGTTATTAATATTAAAATAAAATTCCATAATAGCGTTTTAGTATAAAAAGAAAAAGAGATGACATATAAATGGTTGCGTGGCTACAGCGGATGTGGTTAGAGTGGACACATAACATTTGGTGGTCTGAGTGAACCCTTTGGAAATGTTATGGTCATAGGGAAATTCATCGTGGTTAGAGCGAACACATTTTCCCCCGTCTTAGAACAGATTCGATTACCGAATTACAGGGATAAATACCTTTTTACCAAAAAAATTTAATTATTTGTATTAAATTGTTAAGACATTATAGTGCGAATGCATTCTAAACATAGCAAAATGTAATAAAAATAAGAACTTTCAATAAATATTTAAAAATTAATAGTAAGTAACAATATAATGAAGAGTATGAAAGAATTTCAGGAATTTTGTGGAAAACTGTATTTTAGTGTCAAATAAATATTAGAACAACTGCAATTGCCACAAAATTTATTAGTTTCATTAATGTAAGTAAAAATAAATAAGAGAAGTAATATATATATATATACAAGATACACAAGAGTAAATAAAAGAAAAATAAATACTAATTAACCTTTATTATAAAGGCATAAATATCATTAACCATTGGATTTAGTCCAACCTAGTTACAAAACATAAAGATTTTAAATATTTTTCTAAATTGTTTAATGTTTCAAATTCTTTTAGGATGTTTTCAATTCTTTCATCCAATTTTACAAATACTTTTATGTTTAAAATGTATTCGCACTATAATGTCTTAACAATTTAATATAAATAATTAAATTTGATTGGCAAAAATGTATTTACCCTTGTAATTCGATAATCGAATCTGTGCTAAGATGGGGGGGGGGATGTGTCCGCTCTAGCCACGATGAGTTTCAAAGTGTCCGCTCAGACAACGAAGTGCCATGTGTCCGCTCTAACCACGTCCGCGGTAGCCACGCTACCATATAAACTTTAAAAAATTATGCTAGCTCTTTAAAACTTGGTTACATTGAAAATATATTTGTATTGTAAGCCAGAAACGATTTAAAATACGACAAAAAAATGTGACTGAATAAAAATTGTAATCAATTTCAATTAGCATTTTAAATCTCTACAGTAAAAATATTGGTGAAACTGTCGAATCGGCCAGTGTAAGCCAAATTATGAAAAATCGCTAATTTGGCGCATTTTTGCGTGTTGTGTTTTGGAGTAGCAACCCTACTACAACATGATCCTGCTTCTTCCTCACTTATACAAAAATCAAAAGGGTTACCAGATTTGGCGAATTTATCGATTTGGCGAGAAAACACTTCGCGGGATAAGTGGCCAATCCGACAATTCAACCAAAATATTATTTATAAATTCTTTCATTCAATAAAGCAATCTAACCTAGTAAACGGCGTTGATTTCATTGATTCATGGGTTCAAATACTTGCGCTGTTAAAGACCTTCTTGTTGAGAAGATCCATTAATTCTCTCTCGAGCCGAAAGTCGTTACATTAGCATGATGTGAAAGTTTAATCAGTAGGTAATGTCAGCTGAAACGTCGACCAGGTCATTTAACTATGGTTCAAAATTACGATGTTCATCACCAATAACTCCTTTATTGCTACTAAGTGTTATGGCAATAAACAATCAATCAATATTACAATAAAAATTTTTGAACATATTAATATATATATATATATATATGATTAAAAATATTATTTCTTGAGATGTCTTATTAAGTCCACCGTCTTATAAAACATGTTTATTTTCTATTCTCCCAGTGCTTCAGCATGGAGGTGGAGGGATTTTTTTGTTTCACATGAATTCATGGGATTAAATTCCTCATTTTTTCATTTACAAACTATTATATGTCCATAGGAGCCAAAAAAAGCTGAATTTTTTGTCATCCCAATCAATTTTCTGTAATTTTTGAATTTTCTGAAACTTAATCCCAAGGATCTAGTTTGATCAATGAACCATGGAGGTGGAAGCGTTCTTGCGTAGGGGTGTAAATCGGCCTCAGAATTAGGTAATTTGGTATTTTTTGATGGAATTGTGAATCATGAGCTCTATTTAAATATTGTAAAGATAATTTTTAAATTATTCCTCCAAAATTTGGATATTGGAGACGACTTCATTTTTTAACAAGATAATCACGCCAAGCGCACTGCTCTCAATGTACGTCACTGAGTTTCTGTAACTGTCCCCAAAAAACACCTCCTCAATCAGTTTATTTAGCCCAGTAGAACATATTTGGTGAGAATTTGATTTTAAAAAAAGTAAATATGACGTATAAACACATAATGTGAAGTAAAAACAATAATCACAGAAGAATGGAGGAAAATCGATGCAGAAATTACAAAAAAGCACATCATAAATCACATAAAAATAATAATCATCATAAAAATAATAATCATATATCACATGCATATGCGTGTGGGAGTGCAGTGGCGTAACGTACACACCGCATTGTGGGGGGAGGGGGAGACAGGATTCTAGCAGGCCCAAAGCCTGACTGATGTCAAGTTACAATCTTGTAAGATTCGGCTTGGGGCCCCAAACCTGACTTTGCAGGGGGGGGCTAAAATTCTCCGTTGTGCTACTGTGTGGGGGGGAAGCGAGCGAGAGCCTATGCCTATGTATATATATATATACGTCAGGCTTCAGGTCTACTGATAAATGAAGGAAGTCGTCATTTTCAAATGTCAGTGCTTTATTATTGTTCATGCATCACCATTCCAACATGGTAGCCACTTGGCGCCTAATCGGACAGAACCAAAGACATCCTCACAGCAAGAAGTCGCCAGCCTCTCATCTTAATTATTCTCTTATCTACATCAGTGCACTCAATCAACCTTAAATAGTCCTATTCATCCTAAAATCCCTACGCGGTAGTAAGGAGTTCGCTTCATTTTTTATTCATTATTCTTATTAATTTTTAGGCTTAACTTTCCAGACCTGACATACATATCTAAGCGCATGTTACATATTCATGTATATATATATATATTTTTTTTTTTTTTTTTTTTTTTTTTTTTTTTTTTTTTTTTTTTTTTTTTTTTTTTTTTTTTTTTTTTTTTTTTTTTTTTTTATATATATTTGTACTTGTAATACTTAAATACCACAGCATTTAAAGTTTTTACAGAAATGACTATGTTAAATAAAATTCTATTCCTATTCCTTAGTTTATACATACACAAAGCTACTGAGAATCTTTCTTTCGAAGAATAATTGATAGATTATTTCTATTGTAAAAGTTTTGTTTTGATATTATGAATCAAATATACATTTATACCTCATTTCATGGTATTAAAAGAAAGCGAAATGTTTTATTTTTTCATGTTTTATGAAAATTCATATCCCCCGTTCTGCTTTGTTTCTCTATTAGAAATGAGCTATTTTACAATGGTCCGTATTTATAACACTTCAATATATAAAAAAAAAATTTTATTATTGAGAACATTCCAATAGTATTTAAGATAAAATGATAACTGGAAATCCTTAAAGATTATGAAGAAAATTTTCACTAAAATATTGTTATTAATTTTGCTTTCGTACCCCAATTGTTCAGGTACAATGCATCCAAAATATTAGTTGGAAATTTGTAATTTCCTGTATGTGTTCTAGAAAAAATAATTCTAAATACAACTTTTTAAAAATTTAATAGATAATTTTAAAATATTTTTAAAAATATTCTTGGGAAAAGGAATCAACCGAGTATAACAATGTTTATTAAAATAGGGGCGTAAGTTTCGAATAAGTCTTTAGAAAAATTCTACATTGAAAAATTACCTGTAGAACAGGGGTGCGTGCAAGGTATTCAGCTAAAAGTGTTCCATTAAACACATTATGTGTTAAAAAAAATATCTAAAAATTCATCCTTGCATTTTCTAAAATACTACCTATCACAGAAAATTTATAAGTCTGCACCATAAATCTGCACAAACCATTATCCCCGCCCCTATAAAACGATCTGCTCTGCAACACACGCACCTTCTTTTGACTGCTATCTTTCACTGCATCAGAGGGCACCGAGTCAAGGCCAAGGTTAGACGGAAGGCGGAAGGGAATCTGCAGATTGCATCATGGCCAATTCAGCTTCCGAAGCACCTTGCCATCGCGTGTGAAGTTTGAGGGTGTACGGAAGGACAGCGAACCTCGAAAAATCGTTCTTTGTTTGAAGGCATTGAGAAGCGTGCTAATTTACATAATAATATATGTGTTCGTAAAGCTGAAAAGTTTCGTTCCTGAGATGGCAGAGGTTATGAAACTGTTACCCAGGGGTAGATATTTTAATGAAGTTTTGTTCTAAATGCTAATGATGTCTAATTTTAAAAAGAACAAACACATCAGACTTATATATTCTCGAGTAGTAAGAAAAACAAAAGGTTTTTTTTTTTCAGTTTCAGAATGGTTAAAAAAACACAATGAAAGTAAAAAATGAATAGAATTATGGAATATATATATATTTGCATTAAAAAAAATTTACCAAGTTTGTTGGCAAATAAAAATGATGAAACGTTCGCATTACTTGACATCTATTTGTAGTTCATTGTTAATTTTTTTTTTATAAGGAAAGTATTAACAGTGCTGTGAAAGTAATTATGTTTTAAGGAGAAAGTTTTTAAGCAAGTAGAAAATTAAAACTTTCAGTTATTTAAATGCATGAAAACATTGTAAATAAAAAAAAGTCACATCTCCCATCATTTGTTATTCTTTGTGCTCACATGTATTTTACTTTGATTGTAAGTTGAAAAGATTGTAATTCTTTGTTCCCTGTCTTGTGTGAAATAGAATAAAACTAAAAATTTCTCGATTTACCGAACCCCTATTTAACGAATTTTTCTCCTTCCCCGATGAAAATGAAGGCAGAAACCTCCATGTAACAAATAATAAACCCCGAATTAACGACATCTGGGGGAAAAATGTATTAGTTTGTATTAGAAAAAAGTAGATTTTTTCCCCAAATAGCGTATCCTTTTTGTCTGGAACAGGAAAAGACTTTCTTTTACAGGTGTAGATGATTCATGAGTGTAACCTATCATATGAGGTTTGAATAGGGCAAGAAATTTCTTTCTTATATCATCCCACTTCACAACACAGTAGATATTTTAACGATCATGTCACATTTGATGGCAGATTGTCTATCTGTGCAATTGAAGTTGAGGAAATGGTTGATTTTTTGTCGGATCCAATGAAATAGCGATTCGAATGCAGAAATTGATAATGAGATTCTTATCTAAACTGTCACATTTTCTAATGCTTTACATTCTCTGTGAACTATGAAAACTTACCTTATGCAGCAGAATGTAAATGACACAGTATTTTTTATCTGCATAAAGTAGAAAAAAACTCTTTCAAGTCAGGAATATAAAAGAATGCCAAACATCTATTAATCTAAAATTCCCAATTAATTGGAACGGAATAATTCTTTAATTGTATTTATAGCTATTGAATATATAGTGTATAATTCCTAGCCTGGACAATTTTTATTTAGTTTCTTATTATATAATTTTCAAATGCAAACAAATTTGTATTTTGTTTGGACCCCGATATAACGAAGAACCCTGAATTAACGAACAAAATGTTCAGTCCCGATGAATTCGTTAAATAGGGGTTCTGCTGTATATAGTGTTGAGTTGCTATGTTATTCTGTTTATTAATATTAAAGCATATGTACAAGATAATGATAAAAAAAGGTTAATTCTTTAATGTTTTAAATAAAGACCGTAATAACTGATAGTATGTTATACAGTCTTCTTATCTATAAAATTTCAAAGGACTGAATATCAGTAAATACATTTAAAAAGAGAGACAAACAAATGAATTTCTTTGTTCAGAATATATCCAAATAAATCTCTATACGTAAATTTATGGATTCTTGTGGCTTATGCTAGTATTATAATTAATAAATATCACAGTGAAAAACTTTAAAACATATTTCCTTCAATTTATTTCATAAAAATTCGGCTTAAACAAGCTCTTATAGTTTATTTCACTTTTATTTGTGAATTGTGAAGCAAATATAGGAGTATTTTAAAAGTATTTCTAAAATTCAACGCACAATATCTTACAAATTGTTTTTATAATATTTATAGGGGGTTTTTTTCTCGTGAAAACATTTTTTTAATTAAATATTTCTCCTTAAGAAACGTGAAGAAGTATATATAACACATCACTTAGTAAGTCCTAACTAATAAACTAACAACTTTTAGGCAAAACTGAATTTTATTTATCAAGATACTCCCCTTCAAGAGTCCAGCGATCTTTTTATTTTTTAATACCTTTTTTGTAGAACGATTTGTTTTTGTTCTCAAAATAGACTTCAAATTCGGCAATCACTTCTTCCCCTTTGAGCCAAACCTCTTTCCTTGGAGCATTCTTTTAGGTCTGCAAGGGTCAATGGGGGGCCAGATCCGGGCTGAGCGATGGGTGGGAAAGTAATTCGAAGCGCAATTCGTTCAATTTCACCATCCTTTTCTTGGACATGAGCCACGGAGCTTCTGTCTTGGTGAAACAGCATTTTTTTTCTTTTGCATTTGAGGATATTTTTCCTTTATTTTTTCTTTCAGTTAATCAGATAATGCCATATAATATTCACTACTAATGGTTTCCTCATTCTCAAGGTAATCAATTAACAAAATTTTATGTGCATCCCAAAGTAAGGAGGCCATAACCTTGACAGCTGAGTTTGAATTTTTGGTCGCTTTGGACAGCTTTCACCAACTACTCTCCACTCATCTGACCATCCTTTTGATTAAAGTGTGTAATTGATGATCCATGTTTAATCCATTGTAAATGATAATCCATGTTTATTTTTCTTTAATATCTCCAAACAGTGCTGTGAATCGTTGATGCGTTGTTGTTTTTGATCGACAGTGTGCAAACGCGCGGCACCCACTTTGAACACAGACAAATGATGGGGTATTGACAAATGATCGGGAAAAGTAGGGAATACACTCCATTTTGATATCTTCAAATACTCTGCTATTCTCACACAACTTCAATTTCCGATCGGCTAAAACTATTTTATGGACTTTTTTGGTGTTTTCTGGAACAACAGCAGAATTTGTGTGGGGAACCTGAGAGTTCAGCGTCGTTTGTGTCTGTGTGACCCCATTTTAAGTAAGCATACCGCCTCTTAACCATTGTTGGCGATGGAGCAGAGTCCAGATAACACTTAGCCAGTCATTGTTTTGCTTGAACAGAGTTTCTTCCCATCAAAAAGCAATGCTCATTTAACACATGAAATTCTTTTTTATCCATGGTTTTTAAACAAAACAAAAGCACTTTTAAACTAAACAAGATCGTATGAAATTTTGACACTTGTCGTTTGAAAGTTAATACTATTAGGTTGCGCTTAGGAAAATAGGAAGGTATCGCCATTTATATGTCAGGCTCGGGACTTATTGAGTGATATTTATTCATTGAAATATAATGGTAAAGTCAAATAAAATGTATTTTAAATAATTTAAACAACATATTAAGAGTTTAAAAGCATGTTTTGGAATGCTATATGTTTGAATAACGTTGAAGTCTCTTTAGGATTAGCTCTAGTTTGTTTTTTGTATTTGTTTTATGCATTAAAAATTTAATTCAGTTCTAAATGAATTAATCCCTTGGTATACTAATAAATGATTAAAATTAATTAAAAAATTCTTTTCAACATGTAAGAAACTTTAATATTTGAATACAAATATAATTATCCGATTTTCACACAGATTTGAAAAGCTTAGTACGATTCTAAAAAAATTAAGTTTAAATTTTATAAAATAATAAGAATGACAGCATATATAGCATCCGTGGGCAAAATAAAATTGTCAGACAAAGGTTATTTAATTTCTTTTTACGAACATACAAAAAAATAGTAGAAATATTTTTTCATGAAGGAATTAGCTAATGACTATGTGTAATTAAGTGGAAAAAAGAAAATGAAAGTTTTACTATCATTTTATCTTTCATTTGGTTAATCAGTTACTAAATTCTTTATCCGTGTTATATGTTATCTTCTTATTCATGTTATATGTTATCTTCTTATCTTTGTTATGTTTTACCTTTTTATCCATGTTATTAGGTATTCTTACCCCTGATATCAGATATTCTTATCCAAGTTATTTGTTATTTTCTTATCCATGATATCAGATATTCATATATATTTCCTTCTTATTCATGAAATCGGATATTCTTAGTCATGTTATTTATATTACCTTTTTATTCATATTAATCAGGACTTTTATATTTTCCGGAAAAAATCGTTTTAATTCCTGAAACTCAAAACATACTTGCAACGTGAAACATAATTTTTAATTTTTCAATATCCAATTAAAAAAATTTGTTTACAACAAGTCTAATAATAATTAGAGAGATCTTTGCCCATTTTTAGAAACAGGATTTCGCTTCTAAACTTTATAATATTAAATAAAAACCTTCCCAGTTGCAGAACCAAAAAAACAATTTTTGTCATCCTTCAAATACATACTCAAAAGAGAATCTTTTTTTCCTTCTTAACAAGGAAAAAAATGTGTAATTAAATTTGAGAGAAAGTTAATTCGAATAAAAAAAAATATTTAGCTTCTTCTTGCGAATAGCTATTAAAATCAGGTAACTAATGCTGATAATATTACTGACACTGAATAGAAAACTTGTCAGGAAAAAAGATTCGGAAAAAACAATACTCATTATTTTAGCTGAAGATAGAAAAAGCTTTCCACTGACGCGATGCTTATTAAGTCTTCCTGTCAATTAAGTATGTATAAAAATATTTAATTTGTTCCTCGATCATTATTTCTGTGTTTAATGTTAAGCAATCTATTGACAGAAAAAAGAAGGTTACTAGAAAAGCAGAAATCTCTAATTTTAGCTACTTAGTATTGCATAATATACAAGAAAATAAGATGTGTGTGCGAAGCTCATTTTTATCAAATGTACAAAGTAATAAAAAAATTAACATGCAAATTTCTATGAAACTTTTACATGAAAAAAACGTACAAAATTAAATTACTTGTAAAAATTAGCAAGAACGCGTAGTATACATTTGCATACCTAAAACTTCTTTTTTCTTTGAATATGTATTAAATAATGCAAGATATTATGCAAAAATTATAAAGTTGATATTTATATGTACAACTTAATTTACATCGTTCGATAAAATATTATAATCATGAATAAAAATAGGAATCAAAATTTTTTTTCTTACTGTTCATTAAATTTTTTAATCAAATTTTCTGACCGAAAGTTCATCATAATTTTAAATAGTTTAAACAACAAAATAACATTTTTTAAGGTAAAAATAAAACAGACTAAAAAAAAGATCCTGTATTATTGTATGGAAATCTAACTTATAACGTTTCCCTGTTTGCTACAGTGGCCATGGTAGCCTAGTGCCGGTAGTAGTAGCCAGTCACGAACTCGTGGCCAGCGTGTCACGGGTTCGAGTCCAAGTGCCACTGAAGATTAGCCGTGTAGAAGGGGTTAATAAATGTTAAATCTTGTCGAGCTCATCCTCTAGTGGTTGTGGTAGTCCCAGAAGAGAAGTGTTCAAAATATGGGACACGTGGCTGACGTGTCATGAGTTCAAGAATCGAGGCACTTTAAATATGTTGAGGCTCAAACGTGCTCCTGTTGGTGCGGTATGGAAAGTGGAGAGGGTGGTGCCAGCTCAGGTGGCGTCCCCGTCACTTGATCAGAATTACGTGGTCCATCACCAAAGCTCTCGCGTTGCTTTATAGAGTGACGTTAATAAAACTTTCCCTCATTCACCCAATTTCCTAGGTGGCCGTGGTAGCCTAGTGTTCATGGTCATGGTCATGTGCCCGGCATAGGAGTTCGAAGACCCATTGTGTAGAGGAGCTGTTGCTCGTTAAATCTATATCAAGGCTCAAATTCCTCCCGTTGGCGTGGTGTGGTAGTTTAGTCCAAAGCTCAAGTGTCGTCCTCGTCACTTGACCATGGTCCAGAATAATGAGGACAGTCGTCAATAGTCCTCTTGCTGTTATATGCTGCGACGTGAATATACTCTCTCACCCATTTTGCTTGAATTTAATGCTGATATTGAAGGAAATTTAAATAATTATATTGAAAAACTGATTTCATTGATTGATTATATTATACTATCAATGACAAATTTCAAATAATGGTTTAAACATTAGTAAGAAATGATTAAAACATATGTTGAAACATTTCTTTGGTATTTTTACAGTTGCAAAGAGTTTTCTCTCTATAAGAGAATTATTATATTTTAAAGTTTCACTATACCAAAACACATCACGCTATACCTTTTGATCAGCAAGTTATTTATGCATAAAAGTTAAAGCTGAATCGAAATCAGTAAAATCCTTAACAAGCCGATGCAACTTTTTCGTTTATTCAGATGTATAAAAAGATGCATCATTGATACCATTCTGTTTTATATTCAATTCCCATCTGCAATAATATTCATACACATGTAAACTCGTTGCTATCAAGAGTGCATTGGAAATTTTTTTTCTAAAAGCATTCAAGAATCCAGCGGCATCATTATCTTCACAGATTCATGATCCGCGCGGCAAACCATCCAGAAAAGCAAATGCCAAATCAGCTTCAAAATTATCCTATCCATAAACAAAATCATCACAAAAAAGAGATCTTGCACATTTCAAGGAATACCAGCCCATTTAAATATCCTCGGTCATGAGAAAAACTATGAACTTGCCAAAAAATCTAGAGCTTGCCCCAATAATCTAAACTCACAACCCTCATGGACGCAAATGCAATTGCCAGCCGAAGATTAATCAATAGTATATATAATTTTAAATATTTTCCCCAACTCTAAATAGTAACCGTACAATAGCATGTATAAAAAAAATAACTAGACTTAGAACAAAGCACGTTAAAGGGATGAAAATCTCAACTGATGGACAAAAAAGTTACACAAATCATTGCCCAAACTACCCTAATGTTCAACTGTAACTCCACAACATAACCTCAACAGCCCAAAAATTCAAGACAGGCTTTTTAAGATCAATCAGCCTAGAAAACCTAGAAGATTTGATCTTCTCTGATAAAGATGTTGAGGTTGGCAAAGCTGTCTTCGACAGCTTCGGAGTAATCTATAGCTTTTTTTTTTTTTTATCAATCTGCACATCATGGACACGCCAACTACAACAACAATATTTTAATGTTTCTATAATGATTTTATCTATATACAAGGGTGATCAAATGAAAAGGTACGAAACGACATAAAAATGAAACAGTTAAATATTTGCATATTCCGCCAAGGAGAATGTAGCGAGACATCTCGGATGCCATTGGAGACTCTGACTGGGATCGGATCATGCGCGGGTGCCCGCATGCGCAGGAGAGAGCAAAGGCTCTTATAAAAAGCGGCGTCCAAATGATGCGAGCACAGAATGACTCGAGCACAGAAAAAGCATTAACTCCGATGTGTACTGTGAGACACTCCGACGCCTACGCAGGTCCATCAAGAACAAAAGACCGGGGCTGCTCACGGAGGTTTGGCTCTGCTCCATGATAACGCGCGTCCACACGTCTCCAGAGTCACACAAATGGAACTGGACAAGTTCCGATGGAGACGTTGGACCATCCGTCTACAGTCCGGACATGTCACCCTGCGATTTCCATGTGTTTGGTCCACTGAAGAAAGACCTGAAAGGAAAGCGCTTCAACTCGGACGACGTACTCAAGGATACTGTGAAGGACTGGATCTCGTCACAGCCACAGGAATTCTGGGAACAAGGAATCCTGCGGCTTGTTCATCAGTGGGATCGTTGTGCTCAGGCCTATGGTGTATATTTTGAATAAAGTCTATATTTGTACCCACCGTGTCGTTTCGTACCTTTTCATTTGATCACCCTTTGTACTATGGTTTCTCATTATGCCTAATTTCTTCATATACAGTCGGAATTCAGTATTAGAAAAACATTAACTCATACTTCAAGATTGTGCAATACTTTTTGTAACTTTGCCCCCTAACTTTGCTGAAATAATATTGAAGAAAGTCAAAAGTGAAAACCTACAGTAGAATTGCTCATTATCTTTACTTGATTTTTAGTTAATCTACAAATAAATTCTGAAATGAAATACAACTCTGTAAAGATCTTACTTGTACCTTTTATATTGACAACAATGAACTTTTTATTTAAAAAGAAATAAAAATCCTCACCAAATCACGATTAAGTGTTGATTTACATAAACTTCCAATTGAGTAAAAATTGAGTAAAATAAATAAATATTTTCTTTCTGGTTATTTTCTGTGCGATACTATTGAAAAATATTTTAATACTCAAAGTTGTAAGTGTCTTTTATATATATGATATTTTTCATTTAAACTATTAATATATATTTTATGTGTTATTGTATCGTTCTCTACGTAAATTGTTTTAAAAAACATTATCTTTTTTTCTCTTTTAGCCTTTTATAGTCAATATTTTCCTCCGATTAGTTTAATGCATAAAACTCTTATAATTTTAGTAATTTTGAACTATTTTTTGCATGTTTTAATCTATAACATTGAGCATTATATGGGTTTATAATATATTAGTGTAGATATTAAATTTATAGTCCATATACTTTAATAATTAATTGCATAAAATAAAGATATCTGAAGCTAAATTTAATGAAAAATAAATCAAAGGGGGCGTGCACTAAAACAAATAACCTTTATTCCCATTTTAATAACTGACTGTATAGCTTCGAACTCTGCAATGGAGAGTTACTAATTTAAAAAGGCATTGAAATAAAGGGGATAGTTCCCTGTTACATTAAGATGACAAATTATTTTTTTTTTCTACTGGCATCATCCAATGTAACAAGCACAATGAAAACATTTTAAACCATTATCCGTGAAATAAAATATAGAATTATTATTTCAATTATATTAGTATCCGCATACCACATCGTCTATACTGAATTATTAAAGAAAATATTACAACGAGAATGTGGTCGCGTAATCATTTGGCTTGTTTAATTTTATTAACAGCGATAACTAATAATGTATTGCAAAATTTAATCTTTTCCATTAATAAAAAGGAACATAACATCGTGCTTTATCTGTCTCGCTTTGTCGCGAGGAAAAGTAATAAAATAATAATACTTCGCATACACAAAAGCATTTCAAACATTCACCGAAACAAATAATCGAAAAAAGGGACCTCTTGTAACAATCGTTCCTCGCGCGTAATCTTTATTGTTGTCCCCATTAACTTTTAAGCACCTTGAACATCAAATCCAAATAACATCACTTAGAGAAAATAGTTTAGCATCCATTCCACCTGCGTTTGAAGACATTAAAAGCAAGGACGACACAGCGGAAAATACTTTATTGAGGAGGAATTGTTTTTATGCTCATTTCGTGCCCCTGGAACATACAATTAATTGTCCTTTATCCTGCCCATCGTCTATGTCACAAAGCACATTGATCGATAAAGGACTTTAATTGCTTACGTGCGATAAGAAGAAATTATTCTTTTCTCATTCAATCTCTCTCTTTTCTATCAGAAGAGGCTTCGTTAATTCTCATTATTTGCCCTTGATGAGGAGTGACAGACGTTTAATCCATGGGTTTTAGGGGTCCAATATGTAGAAGAAGCATGAAATGAAATAATTTCTCTCTAAATCTCATTTAACGCTTCGCAGATTCTTCGCGGGAATCAGTTCGTAATAGTAAAGAATGAGAGAAAGGCTTAACTTAAATTAGAGACACACAGATGAATTCGAAAAACAACTGAAGTGACATATAATGTGAAGATGAGTATCTATGATTTAGTTATGGTTGTTATCTTTTATTTTAAGGATTTGTGCCCTTTGTTACTTTAATTACTTGTAATTTGTTTGCAAATGAATCGGTAAAAAAGTAGCAAGTTGGAAAGTAAAAAATCTATTTTAAAAAGCTACGACGTTAATAAATTATTGAACCGTCTGTTATAAATTAAATGTAAAATCAATAGATGGCGCTGCAAGTCATTTGAGTTTGTTATCTTGTAGAATCAGTTATGTAATGTTCTGTGTGCTGTATACATGTTTTCTGCATGTGTCGTCTAATAAACCAAAATGTCTAAAAGGATGGACTGATTCATTGGAATTATATAAAATATAATAGATATAATTGATTTAGGAATTATAAAACCGCCCATCCTGTATAGTGGTTAGTGACGCTGACTGCGGTGTCGTAGGGCCTGAGTTCGAATCCTGCATCGATGTTTGCAAATGTATAGTACCCCTTCACGGCGTGGGGGTACTCTACATTGCCTTCGAGCCACAAACTCTCTCGTAAAGGTTGGTGGATAGGAAAGAGAGGTGGGAGGCTCCTCACCCCCCAAGGTGTCAGCCCTCAAAAGTGGGGCGAAAGCGAGCAAAATTGTACTGTCACCTGCATGGTGCGTTAAACTAAGGCTAACGTAAAAATCTAGCTCTTAGCCGAGACGAATTTCGTGGACCTTGATCTGATGTTACTTTCGATCAGGTGGCATAAGCAACAGCAACATAAATTATTGAAAAATAAAGAGTATAAAATAAATTGAATGCTTAAAACTCTGAAACAGTTCCAACGAATTTAAGCCGTCATGATAAATCTTAAAATGCCGATAAATTGGGGATTTTCTTTTGGTTTGATTACGACTGCGACATTTTCCGGGCGCTGGAATCATTGGTTTACAGCTGGAAAATCTCTAATTTAAGCCTCAGTCTTAACGTAAGGAATTTTGTGCATTTCTTCTTATTAAATCACAATAAGTTTCAAATTCTAAATGTCCTTACATTAAAACATGAATACTTCCATATAAATACCTTATATAAAAGTTTGTAGACTAAAAAATTGGTTAATATTTGTTTCATTGTTGCCTGATTATATCAGATGTGATTTAATGTCTAATTAACATCGAACTTACAACTATTCGAACAACGAAAGTACTATTGTCCAAGAACCTCTGATGGCCATGGTAGCCTAGAGATCAAGGTATTGGATCGTGGCTGGCATGTCATGAGTTCGAGACCAGTACCACTAAAAACCCGCCGTATAGGTGAGCGATGCACGTTAAATCTGTTGAGAGCTCAAACGTCCTTCCGGTAGTGTGGTGTGGTTGTTAGGAGAGGGAGGTGTCAGGTCAGGTGTCATCCTCGTCACTTGACTATGGTTCAAAATTACGAGGTCCGTCGCCAAAAGCCCTTGTGTAAATGAACAGTTTGAAGTTAATATTCCCTCAATCCCTTACGCAAGAACCTCTGTTAAATGGTGAGAGGGACACCTGACTGCCTCCTCCAACCACAATCCAAACTTCCACGCCATTCTAAGACTGTAGATCAGAAAAAGTATGTTTTTATGTAGATCTAGTGCATAAATTCCTGAAATGGATTATACTTTTTTTAGGAAGCCTTGAAATTATCTAAAAGGACGATAGAAAAATTAGCCATATTCGAAGCGGAAGCATTATGTAGTAATTATGGATTTCATAATGGTCAATTTCATTTAATTACAATATAAGTAATTAAAAAATGAACTTTTTCAGTTCAGTATGCAGTTCTAAACTGTATTATATAAATATTTTATAGATATAAAACATTCAATTCCATTCTTACAAGCAATACTTAGGTACATATAGGAATACCTACTAAAATTTACCTATCTATTACCAACATAAAATTTTGAGATTATTCCAGCGAGTATAATTCTAAAAAGGAAAAGGCAAAAGATAGGAGGAAGTTGGAAGGTTACACTATCCTTTGCTGTTTTTTATTCCCTTAAAGGAAACATGAGAGAGGTCCACTAAAAATGAATATCGTGGGGAAAGAATTTAAGTTTCAGTTTGTGCATTTGGGGATCATAAAGAGTCAATACGACCTTGCTCAATCTAGAAAACTTCGATTTCCTTTTGTGATAAGCCCTTAGAACTGGTCTGGAAATTTGAGAAATTTTTAAAGTTTTAATGCTTTCAATGGCTTTATTTTTCTGGTTTTGATTTAAATGTTAACTCATGTTTGTTTTGTCAAGCACATAATAAGAAAGAAACTAATAACCGTTAAATTTAACAGTTAAAATTTTGGATTATATTGGAAATAAAAGGCATCATTTTCAATTTCATCCAAAGTTGAATTTAGAGGTTCCGAAAAAACTATTATGTAAATAAAACATTATTCACATCCTAATCAAATTTCTGTAAAATACTTCATAGGGCTTTAAGAAATTTCTTAATGTTAGATTCACAGAGATTGTTCTCTAACTACAACACATTGAATTTACCAGCAGAGGGGTTTCAATGGATCCTAAATTACTACATTTGGAAAGGCCTTCGAATATTCTACAAAGACATTAGTGTGATTGGTTTCACTAAACGGGTAATTTGGTATTTCTCATAATGACCCTCCCCAAATTTAGCAAGGCATGCTTTCGATAATTGCCCTTCTGATGCGAAATTTCTCTTTAAACAAATGCCAATTACTAATAACAGTAAACTCTGGCTGAATTTAAGTTAATTTACTTCAAAATGAAGTAGGCTTCTGAAGTATACTTCTATTAATGCACTTCAAGCAAAACTCGAACAGTTAAGCTCAGAATGTTAAAGCATAGAAACTGGACATTTATTTAAATTAAATCTAATTGCCTAGTCACACTTTGTGAGATGTCCAGTGTAAATTTCATTTGAAAGCATTAATATTTACATTTTGATTTTAATTTAGAATGTAAATTGTTTGTAGTTTGTTTAGTTAGCACTAAACACACATCATTTCGTACCAATGTTGATTTGCTTATAAATATATGTTAAAAATTTAAAATAAATTACTTCGTTCAAGATTTTTAGAACTTCCTAAATCAAATTTTTTAATGTAAACAAAAAACAGCAATTTAAAAAAAAATGTTTGATTAGAATTGCAATAAGGGATCATTCCTACTTCCCTTCTAATCTCCTTGTCTACTCTCGGACCCGGCTAGATGTGTGGAGGAACTAATCGATCAGACGACATGATTCACTAAAATTGTTTTATTGTAACAATATTCAACACAGACACAATAATAATCCAATTAAGATAGTTTTGATCAATTACTAGAGCGCGAAGATTATTCCAGTTAGCATGGGGATAATATTTACAGACATTCAACTAATTTCTACGATAACTTATACAAGCTCGTTTTTAACTCGGACGCGCCCTAACAATTTACACTTTAACTTTTAATAAGGAGCACAATTTAAATAAGGAGCACAATACCTGAACTCATGTACACCCCAAAATCCTATAGATGAGGCCTTAGACACTAAAGGTTGGCTTGATTACCCCGTATCCGAGCGATCCTCACTTTGGTAATCTTAGATTCTCACGTCACCAACTCTCACAACACTGACTCTCACTTCAGTAACCCTCACTTCACTTTACTAACTCTCAAAATTCGCGAATACGGAATCTATATAATAAACTTAATTTGCATAATCACGTTTTCTTACCTTCGGTGAAAGTTGGTTGAATTAATTATTTCCCTTAAAGAATACCCAAGTTAGTAGAGCCGCGTATAGATCCATCACAGAATCTCTCTTAATTTTCTCTTAAAATCTATCCATGCATTAGTAAGTTCCACAATTATTTGTTGTATTGTCTATAACAGGGAGGGGCATTTGCTTGGACTCTTGAGCCACATTGTGGACACGAATGTGCTCACAAATGTAAGTGCTGCCAAAGAAAGTGGGGCATGTAGCTGCATTTTGCTTTAAGTACAAAAATCCTCGATAAGTTTTTATAAAATTTTAATATCGATTTTTCTTTGAATTGATTTTTGATAACATCAGAATTCTGTAATCAATTAAGGCTAACTGCATACTCTCATCCACTAGATTTAAATCAACAGAAAATGGAGAAGAAAAAACATCAATTTTCGTTTGGCACTTTTTAAATCTAAAAATTGATCAGCAAATGCGTTGCGCAAGATTTGAATTTGTTCCTCATACTACATGTTAATGTGTGGAATGTTTCATGCATTTTTTGGCCGTAGGGAAGTGTGCAAAATTTTTAGTTTTCAGCTGGTTTTGAAATAAACATAAATTTTGTTCAAATGCCTTTACGTTACTTATCAATTGAAAAATGAATTGATTCTTTCTTGTAGCTTTGTGTTCAAGTCATTCAAATGGCCTGCTATGTCTGCAAGAAAGGCCAAATCATACTGGAAACTTACTTCTTTTAACCTTCTAGTATACACGTCCGCGAGCTTCTCCTATACGAAACTGTACTCGCAGATAGCCATGAAGGAAAGATATTGAAAAGCCGCGTAATAAATTGAAAAAAAAACTTAATGAGCAAATGTAAAACATTATTTGCTGTAATACTATTTTCGTATGCGATTTTTTCCTGTTTAATTAAAAAAGGTCCATTCCATATTAGATTACTCTTTGATAATAGGCATTCGCGGCCATAGGTTGTGCATCCTATTAGGGAATTACTTTTAAAAATATTAATTGAATTCTTCCTCCCAAAGAAGAATACGCGATATATGAAAATTATGTCGTGTACTTAAGTATTAGCTTTGGTACGAGAGAGAGAGGTTAGAAGCTAAATGATAGCAATGAAGATTAACATAAGATAACGTAAAGCTAGGTGAGAGCACTTCTTAGATTATCTGATCAATATTAAGATTAATGATTTGGTCAATTAGTTGTGAAATTGGATTCGGTTGGTTTGGGTTGGACTACTTAAGAAATTATCTTCAAATATAAGAAGTTGTATTGACTGGAAGTGCTAAGTATAAGTGATCCGATTTATTGTTATATCTCCAATTAGTTCGTCTACTTCGCTATTGCTCCCATATTTATCAATTGGTGTTTTTCCCTAACTGGAGTTGTTGAATTTGTGTTGTTGTTGAGAATAGTAAATAAATTGTCTTGTTTTGACTATGGCTATATATATATATAGTTTCCCTTCTAACTCTAGCACACTAATGGATGGGATAGCTCATCCAATACAAGTTTAATGAGAGAAATGTACCCTATATAGCATACGTTTTTATGATTTTTATAAAATCAGGAGTGAGATTGCTTATTGAAATTCTCATCAGAGCCTACAAGTTGACGTCAATCAACTTGCATCTATATTTATTTTGTTGCTCTTGATGCAAAAAAAAGTTTGCTCGCAAATATATGTTGACCTAAATATAGAGAACATTTTCTATCTGTTTGGTTTTCTGACCATCTTGGTGGGGCACATGTGACCCGCGGGCCTCTGTTTGCCCACTCCAGGTCTATATTCCTATCAGAGCAAGAAATTCCTACCTACCACAAGATTCCCTCAAAAAAAAGTAAAACAGCTTTAGTAAGGAACTATGTGTGAAAAATCAAAATACCTCTTGAATGAAACTCCTATTCCTCAAAAGTAAATTTGAATACATCCCCAAAAGTTGCAATTTACGATACTAATTAAAAATGTCAAGTATTTATCGTAAATTAGATAGTTACTTAATCTTTAAACTTAATTGAAATATATGCATCCTGCCATCTTAAAAGATGGCCTTTGATCCAGAACTTAATTAAGTCTATAACAGCAAAGCGAGTAATGGCAAGTATACATTAAATGATAAAGAGTCAATAAATTGACTAGGAAGGACGGGCGAATTTATAAAATCACACCAATATATCTAAAGCTATTAAATAAGAATGTTTTGATAAACAAAATAATATCTGGCTATAACACACGTAAAAAGAAGCTGATGAGAGAGAGAGAGAAACGGAATTAATTCTTCCTCGAGTTTAATTTGAACAGCGATAATCAATAAAGTTAAGCTCCCCAAACTAGTTAGGATGCGAAGACGTCGGAAGAAAGACTGCTTACCGCTCTTAAATAATTAAGTGGATCGTCCCCTTATTAAGCGAAATTTCCTTCGAAATATTCAAATTAGTTTTGGCATTTCGTTTCTCGTAAAGGAAAATCTTTTCCGAATTTAAGAATGCAAATCGGAGTGTGTAGGAAGGAATGTGTAATGAAAAATATTTTTTTGTTTTAAGTTTACTGGCTGTACTAAGTGAGAAATTTGAATATATACATGTGTTTATAGTCTTCAGTCTATAAAATTTGAAGTGTATCAAAATATTTTAATCATAATCGTATAATATATCGATTTAACAATAACTTTACTGCGTGTGAGAAGGAAAGATAAAGGGACTGACTACGTTGGGAACCGTAAATAGGAAAAAGGGTATAAATGAATATTTTTTATATTTAATATGTCAGTTGAATTAGAATATTCATACTAAATACTTTTAGGAATATTATTGCAAGAAATATTATTTAAATGCAATTTTTTGGCAAAAAAGAAAAAAAAATGACATGTTTTCGAAACATTCTCTATGTATGAAAAATGCATCTATAGTAATAATATTTTGCCAATATATAGCTAGAACTTCTTTGAAAGGTTTGAATAGAGACTTTTGAAAAATTCAAGTTGTTCAATTCCTACTATTAGTTCACTCTCTCTATATATTTATCTATATATTATATATTTAGCATGTTAAAATTTTCAATCCGTTTATAAATACTTTTTATAACCTCTCAATTGAGCTGAAATTTTATGTACTAGATTATTTTGGATGACAATAAGTAATTTTTTTCATTAATAAAAATTAATTGATCAAAATTAATTATTCAAATAATTACAGATACCCCATTGGCATCATTTTTGGCGACTTAGTGACCATTTAGGCGACTTGTGTCAAAATTTAAAATTTTTTTTCTCTCATTTTAAAGCGCTTATTTGAGCTGAAATTTTCTATATACGATTGTTTTGGGTGGAAGTACGATAATGCAATTCCTAAATTAAATTTAATTAATCAATTTTTGCTTGATAGGGGAGGGGAAAAAATAAAACTTTTCTTTGTTGACCCTAGTAGGAATTGACTTAAAAAAATTTTTTTATGTTACTTGTTTTTTATTAATATCGCCTGAAATAATAACCGATGTTTTTTGTTTAAAATTTATAGATTATAATACATATTAAAATATATGAATAACTCCACTTCCAAATTATGTATTACAAAACTCCTTGTTCAGGCTCTGTACAGAGAAGTTAAAGCTTTTTATAGATAATTTATAATTATTATTATTATTATTATTATTATTATGCATATCCCCTGCCTAGAGAAGAAAATTGCTTTTGCTATGGATGGACGTTCTGAATGATACTTAGAGAAGGTTGTTTATCCAGTCTTAACTGCAATTAATATACATCTCCAGTAAGAGTGCCGTTGAAACGTTTTTTCCGTTAGCGTTGTTCACAGTCTCTTGTTAAGATGGCGAATCTAGTTGGCACGTGCGACGTGGCCGTTTGAATCCCCAATAATGATTTATTGTGAATGTACACGTAATTAATGAGTAATCAACCAGTAGCATTAGGCTGTGAAGCCCCCTTGTGTTCAATTCCTGTGGCACCACTTCTGTGAAAGTAGTTGAGTGACCTTGGCAAGGGTGTTTATTTGAACCACTGATCTATCGGTCCACAGAATCCCTATTTGTAAGAATTTTAATTCCTGTCCTTTTGTTGCTTGCGGCTTGCAGAAGAAAGGTCCACTGGATTACCAATGGCAGCCTTTGGATATAGTAAATTCTGACTTCTGACCCTCCGCTCCGTATCTGGAAGTATAGGTTCTTTGCGATGTTAGCATGGTTTGGATGGTGGGAGGCGGAGTTTCAGGGAAGGAGAGCCAATGGGCGCGAAGTACGAGAACACTAGAGGTGAAGGATTGCAATTGGCTTGTGAGCTGTTGGTTTTTAAGAGACTGCCCTACTCGGTTTGAAGGAGAAAAGTTAAGATATTGAGATAAGAAAAAATGGAAATATGGAATATAGTAAATTAGCGTGCAAGCAGCTTTTAAACGTTCGTTGTAAAATCGCTTCTCAGATATTGGAGAATCCAAAGCTCCTTGCGCATTCCGTAGAATGCCGTGAAAAGTTAGTGGAACTGCTATAGTATCTCTTCAGATGCATCGATCTGTAAGTTCTATTATACATCTGGATGGGTCTTGTCTTTCGTGGATAATTTCCTGGATTCATATTTCGTTCATAGATCCAAATGAACCAAATTCAATTCAAAGTAGACTCATCTACGTTCGTTTCCTCAGAGGTATGATGCTAAGATCAACCAGGCCAGAGGGGGGCCAAATCGTAGGCATTCCTACAATTTGATCCCTCGGAAAATCATGCAATTGCCCAAACTGTTTTTAGTGCCATCGTCCAAACATCTCTTACATTATACAATTCTTCTAGAATGAAGAACATATAAAAATTCTGGATTCTCTTAGAGACAGTTGGTTCATAGGCCATTTCTTTCCATTTTTTCAGCGTTATAACTACATGACATATTTAACTTTAAATCACCCGCATAGCTTGTTAAAGTGAGTACTCCTCGAAATTTGTATTTTTATACGGTTGAATACTCATGGCGTCGGGAATTGTATTTTCTATTTATGAAGCAATATTCAAATACTATCACTTGCTTAAGGTTATATTTTGTACTATTTATGCAAAATAATTTTTTTTGAGATTAACAGACATTTCAAAGTCAGAAAGAGTTCTAACTAGTTTTATCCACAGTGGATAAAACAAATATATTACGAATTAAATTTTTTGACAATTGAAACAAGCAGCATATTCAAAGTGTTATTCGAAACTTTCTTCAATTTTTTATACGAAATATTTGGAAAAAAAAACATTGCTATTTTGCCATCTTCCATTTTCAAATATCAGCTTGTTTCGAAATATGTAATGAATATTCTGTGGTGTTGATTTCAGAAAAATAACATATCACTCTAACGTGTTAATTTTTGTTTCACTGATTTTAGAAATTAATTGTCATAGCTTCATGAAGTGTTATCGGATTTTATAGCAGAAAAATTTAGTGTAAACCATAAAGGCAATTGAAAATAATGGCTAACTTGATAAAATACCTAAGTTTTTTCATTCTTCAGAATACTGGAATAGACAAAACATTTTTATTATACTTATAAATATTGATATTTTTTTTTTCCCATTTGCCATTCAAGGGAAAAAATACGTAGCGAACCAAAAATACAAAAGAAAGAGAGACTCATTTTCTTTTTATATAACTAAACATCTCTCTAAAACGGGATGGGGGAAACCCGTAACCCCCCTTGAATAATTTTGCGTCACGCCAGGTTCAATACAACTATACAAAATGCAAACATTTTGTGTAATATTTTTGTTTTTAGAATTGTGTTTTATAACAAATAAATCCCATAACTATTTCTATTTTATCAAGCTACTTCCTTTTAAATGAAATAAATGCTTGTAATGGGTCCAAACCGAACAAAAAAATATAATTTTTATATGCAGCTAGTGGGATTGTAATGTGGCCCCCAAGGTCATTTGGGTTGACCACCCCTGGACTAATACTTCTAAGCAAAACAGAAAACATAGATTTCGTGAGGGGTTATAATCTACAAAACTTAAGCCTTATTAGTTACTGTACGAAAACATAAGGAGACGACAACCCAATACTCTTAAATAATTAAATAGTATCTCACATATTGAACACAAAAGTTCTTTCGAAATATTCTATTTTGTTTGGGGCTCCGACTTAGGGTAAAGATGATTTTCTCGAATTTAGTATAATGCGATTTCATGTCTGCGTAAATGAATGCACAAGGATGGATTTTTAATTCCCCATTTCGACGGGAGGGGGGGGGGTGTCATTTTTAGCTCAAAAATTATAAAATAGAAACCATGTGCCTTTTTAATGAATAGATAATCTATAAAAATTTTAAAATATTTCTTTATTGTTATACGAAAAATAAAAATATAAATAATACAATACAAACGCTTATTAACTTAGGAAATAAGCAACATTTAATGGGATTATTCCGCTGAAAATATTCCGCAATAAAAATTCCAGTTTTAATTTTAAACTTTCGGACAATTCTATGTATGTATATAATCTTAAGAATAAGACTAATAGTTCTTGTAGATGAAAGAGATGTGTAGGACTTTACATTTAAAACAATAAATAAATAATAATTTTAATTTTTTTTTGTTTCTCATATACTTAAATAATTTTTTCTCAACAATTTCAAATCATGAAACATCGCCCAAACATTGCTAAAATCACCAACTTGTACTACATACATTATTTTAATAAATATTTAGTTTCCATTTACTTAAAGCGCAGTTCGCTCATAAACTTTATTTTTTAATATATATTAAGTTTGTCAATTTAATAACATTAAAAAAATAATATGTTCATATTATATAATATAATAATTAAAAACGGTTCATATTCACTTCCGAAATGAAAACTTTTTTCATCTCCAACTATTTTATTCTCTTAAAATGCATTACTTTGTCTCAATTCAGAAGCGTAGTTAACGTCGTATCAATGACACGGGGCCCCCAATCTACAGGGGTGTTACATTCTGGCCCTTTCAACTAAGTGTCTTTTGTTTCCTTTCTAAATAAAAGGGCTCCCGAGGAATTTTGATACAGGGCCCATTCACAGGACTAGCCAGCTAGTTTTTCTCAAATGCTCATAGTTTCTGATTTGTAAAATATTAGTTAAAATATCTGATTATTGCACATTGCATCGTCTTAAAATAATTGTTAATATAGTATTAGTCCTATCATAACAACCACACCTTTTCTTTTTCAGTGTATTAACGCTTACCTTCTGACTTTACTGCTATGTTGCATTTCAACAATATTTTGTGATGTGTTGAGAGGCGAAAAAGAAGGATATTATGCTTTCGAAGAGGCTCCATCTCGTTTAATGAGACCTCCTCAGGTTCGAAAACCACCCTGCGATGATACAACCATATCCGGCGTGCTACAGGTGAAAATTCTTATAGCAAGCGTCCGTCTCCAAAGAACACATTATGCGGAGATCTTAACAAGGGTTTTATTCCTATGAATCCTTTGGGCCAGGAATTTGATGGGCAGCCTTATCCTTTGTAAGTAATTAATTTTTTCAGACAATGGTCAATTCTGATATGAAGTTCGAGTTTTTATCATGACGAAATCAATAAATGTGGTTTGTGTTATTTAGATTCTAAATTCTTTATAATTCAGTGACGTGAGAGAGTGCATCAGCATTCTTTTAAAAATATGTTAAAACATTATTTATATTTTATAGGGATCAATACCAATAAATATTAATACTCAACCCTAGCAATATTTAACTAAATTATCTAAATTTTACAAAAATCCCAATTTTAAGTGAAATTTTAACAATTTTTATAAAAAATTCTGTAAAGCAGTAAGTTTTGTAAAGCTAAAAGAGATTGCCCTATTAAATAAAAGTTTTAAAAAATGTGTATTTGATCTTAAACGGAAATTTCAACGTGTTTGGATACCTTAAAAAAAAGAGTACTTTTTTTCTAAGCTTAGTAGGCTTCAGCGTTATGGCTAATATAGTTTTTATTTTAACTTTGTTATCTACAGACCGGAATTTGGTAGGTTCCATTCTGCATTTTCCAAAGGATTTTAAGATTATCTTTAAAATGCTTAGTTAGCTTTTAGCCCTATCAAACATTAAAAAAAATTCAAAACATTCGTTTGAAAATTTTTACAAGGGTTAAAATTATGAAACAACAAAAATTTAATTTATTTCATTTTACTTAATCACGTAATCACTAATTGATCCCTTTTTTGCTACATTAGTCTTAATGAAATTGACTGATGTGGACACTAGTTTTTAAGTACTTACTCTCATTGGTAATTAGAATTAAAAGAATTAATTTTTAAATAAATAATATTAATAGTTTAATATGCTAACACACGTAGACCTTTTTCTCACAAAATTGAGTACATAATTTAAAATACACTAATATTTATCACATGTTGCTTGCTTTATTGTAAAATATAAATTTAATGATAGTTGATAAATAAGACATAAATAACAAAAGTCAAATTAATTTTTGTTGTTTTTATAAAATTCATGCTTACGGAAATATTCAATAGTTTCTTGGAAAAATAAATATAACAATAGCTTTCAGTTATAATAATTTTCCACATAAAACTGCAAAGATAAAATACACATTGGCGGAGTAGATTAATACTAATATAATTTCATAGTTATCTTAAAAACTTCACCATTGATTTGCGAATTTTGCTTATCAATCTAATAAATCGATTGTTTGAGCGTATATTCATATAAGAATGGCATTTTTAATTCCATTCTCTCATCCTTTGAAGCAATTTTATTCTTGCAACTTAAATTGTCACGCTTAGTTTTGTCCCTTCTTGGTATTTATAAATTGGCTCATAACTATTTCTTTGAGTTATATCTTCTGAACGATTTAGTGAATTGATAAAACTATTAAAATGAGAGAAATATATTTATTTTTAATATCGAATCCCAGAATTTGTTGAATGCAGCCTCTTTTAATGTCATTTCTATTCTATTCTGTTTTCTTGCCCTTAAATTCAATTTTGTGGGAAAAGCCATCACTTCGCAGTTTGGTCATGAAAGGAATTTATTTGGTTTTAGTTATGCAGCTGCTGCCTTTCTTATTATTCCAGGAAAATTCGTATTGATATTATAGTTAAGCAATTATAATTTTTATTTTTATGAATTTTTATTTTTCTGAAATGTTTACACCATGAATTCATTCATTTTCGCATAAATAAATCCTCTTGAACACTTGATTAAATCTAGAACCAAATTTAACATAAACAATATCAATGCAAAAAAAAAGAATGAAAATAATAATATATTTGATACAGTAACCTGTCAACTAAAATCAATCAAACTCATTTAAACTATTTGATATTTGTAAAACCTCAAACAAAAGTTAGCGATCTTTTACGTTAAATGTAAAGGACAATACAGTTTTAATCAAAATAACATATTTATGGTATTTTAAGAAATATAATCAGACTTATTTAGTTAGTTCAATAAATGGCGTTATTTCTCTGTTTGAATTTTCTGGATTTTAGTAAATATCACACTATAGCCATACAACAACGTAATTAGAGACGAGTCTCGTAATTTTAATCTAGGTTTAAATTACTCATTTTGTGATGGATCTATTCGCAGCTCTACTAACCCCTTAGGGATTTTCTGAAACAATATTACTGTCCAACTTCACCGAATGAGGAAAGTGTGATTATGCAACTAAGTATATTATATAAATTTTATCTGGCAGTTTTAGGTTAGTTGGTATGAAGGATCGTGAAACATTGGCGGCTTGGAGTTTATCAACTGAAGATTACTGAGAGGATCAATCGACAGTTATTAATGCGGATAAGGATCACATTCAAGACTCCAGGTAGACCCGACTTCATAAAAGTATAGGTTTTGATCCTTATTTAAATAGAAGTTTAGCTTAGTGCACAACAGTTGATATTGAGCCAATAGCTATCGTGGAATCAGTTGAGGGTCCACATATCCCCAGGTTAAGGTCTCACCAGTTCTGCTATCTGATTCGTTATCTTAATAGATTATTATTGTGTCTGCTTTGATATTTTGGTGACAATGAAACAATTAGGAGGAATCATGTCTACTGATTATCTTTGCTTTCCCACACACCCCCAACCGGTTCGAAGGTAGACAGGGTTTCAGTGGTATAGAGACCGACAGGTATTACAATATGACACCTGATCTGGTGACTCTCTCGCGTGCTCTTGTAACTTACGCAACAAACCACATGGGCGACACTTCACCCAGCTGTATATAATGGCAATTAGGGTTTGAAATCATGGCACGCTTGCCACATGAGACAAATGGTACGATTCTTAGTGGCACTTTTGCCCTGTCTTTATAAATTTAATAATTTTGAGCGGATGAAGGTGATAATTGTAATGGACCTATTTGACAATCGTCTTCAGAACGTCTGGTCTCATTTGTAACTATTTTGTAAATTATTGAATGTCATTGCTGTAGAAATTTAATTGTTTGAAGAGAGAAAATTGCATGTTCTCTGCTTTCCACTTTTGGTTATACATATAGTATTTGGTTGACTAAGTATGTATAAAAATGTTTCTTCATATGAAAAAGATTTCAAGTCCGCAAAGAAATTGTTTAACAACTGAATGCTCAGAATCGTGCCAAATTGAAAGTCACAACACTCCTGATTTTCGATACATGAAATTTTGAGTTATACTTAACTATAATGAAGGGAAATACTTACATTTTATGTTGTCTATTTCTTATTTTAATATAAATTTGTTTAAAAATGCAAAATATATGTACAAATATAATTTATATTAGAGAAATAGCTATATATTTTGAGCTGTTTATTTTTATGATAAGAAATATCTCTAAATGATGTAAAATGTATACATAACAAAACTGTAAATCTATATTATTGACCCCAACCTACCTATTGACCTATTCTCCAACTCTGCTTGCATTATCGAGAGAATAGAATTGCTTCAAATATGTCCAGTAATAACTGAACGAAGTATACCGT